>JADWQK010001608.1:600000-830119 GCA_017933935.1 Sesamia nonagrioides
CACCAGGCCACCACCACCACCAGCACCAGCCCACCAGCCACACCAGCCACCAGCCACCAGCTTGCACCATCGGCTTTAAAGCCGATCCCTGGTGCAAGCCTACCGCCACACTGAACTCGTCGGTATTGCCAGCAGCCGACCGGACGTAGGTACGAGATTGACTGTACATAGCACGAATTAACTCTACATACTTCCCAGGCAAAACTTTCTCTTTCAGGGCCCACCAAAGCACATCACGAGGTACCCTATCATACGCTTTCTCCAGATCAATGAACACCATGTGCAAGTTCTTGTGTGCACGTCTGTACTTCTCGCACATTTGGCGGAGTGCAAAAGTGGCGTCCATTGCTCCTCGACCTGGCATAAACCCAAACTGGTTTGGGGTAATCTCACTCTCCTCTCGCAATCTTTTCTCAATCACTTTCTCCCATACCTTCATACTATGTGACATGAGCTTTATCCCTCGATAGTTGTTAGATATAGTTTATGATATATATATATATAAAAAAAACCCTGTCCGACCCATTAGGATAATAAAGATTACGTAGACACATGACGAAATATAATATAAAATTTTACGTAATCATCATCATTGCAACAATACTAATGAATTTTGAAATAATCTTTTTTTCCCGTGAATTAATACCAATTTCCCCCAAATTTGATAATTTAAAAAAAAAAGTGACAACACCGTTTTGACGGTATTATAAACTGTGGTATTATTATATGCGATGCGACCACGTGCCGCGTGCCCTGCCCCCCGTCACCCGCGAATGCATCGCCTACCGCTCATGTATTAAGTTACCTCTTTTTACACGAAATAATATTGATTTTTTTCGGGGGATTTTTTTAAAGTTTAGCCCATCTGTGGGCATTAGTAGAATCAGTTATCGATACCTAACATAATATGTACAAAACTAAAACTTGGGCGAAAGATGTTAAAATGACACTACTCTAATTGTTCCAAAATATCTCTGCAATTTCCGCTCAAATGTAAACCGATTGAATATGAAATGAAGAATGAATTAAGTCAGACGTATGTGAAGGACAGAGTAACTGACAGCCTCCGTGGCGTAGCGGTAGCGGACGCGGCCGCTGCGGAAGGTGGCGCGGGTTCGATCCCCGCACAGTGCAAGTATTTGTATGCATGAATATGAATACTTGCACTGGTCTGGTCGTGCCTCGGAAAGCACGTTAAGCCGTTGGTCCCGGTTGCCATACAAACATCTAGTGGCAGTCGTTACGGGTTGTTGGAGCCCTCAAAAGTCCAACAATTGGTCTAACTGCAATACTTCGATATCGCCTTCGGGTTGTGGAGGTTAGACGGCAGTCGCTTCACGGAAAATGTCGAAGTTTAGCCATATCAGCAGTTGGACTGGTAAAGCGGACCCCAGACTCCAAAGCTGAAAAGGCTTCGGATGTGACTGGGATTAACGCTGCGATGATGATGATGATGAGTTATAGATACCTAACAATACCTTCATGGATTGGACAGGGTTATCTGTTTTTTTTTTAATAATAAACGTGTGCTTGACTGCAATCCCGCCTGATGGTAAGCAGTGATGCAATCGTTGATGGTAAAGCGCACTAGTTTATTAAGCCTATTCACTTAAAAAAATAAGGAATAGGAAGGATGACGGCAGTTGAGCGAGGTGATGCAATGTTAAACCCAAGACCAACACGACCAAACGAAGCTGCGTTAGAGGGAGATTGATCTGGAGACTCTCCACGACCAAACTCCCGACACAACAACATTTGGCGCATCGTACCCGCTACACATCGGAACACAACTGCTCAGACCAAGACATCATGCCAGAAAACGACGAATCGCTTGGCGGCAAGACCTTGTCTGGTGGGTGGTAACTTCTGCCGGTAGCCAATGTTATGGCCTACCACCAAGAAAACTTTTCTTTACATATTGTATAATCGTCAATTAGATTTTCGTTCTCTTGTAAAACTTATCACATCTAAGTTAAGCCGTACTGTCGCCGATTTTCTTGGTCATGAACTGGGCGTCTTTTTCTTTTAGTTTAATACATTATTAAGAGCCTATTCACTAGCCTAGCAGACACTTAAATTGTAGTCAGACGGAAACATCGCCACTGACAAACTGTTCCAATCTATCGATGCACGCGGTATAGAAGACGAGGCGAAAGCCTTCGTCCGGATCGTAGTGGTGTTAACAACGGAAGAGCCGTACTGCGCGGCGGCGGGTCGTCTATAACCATGAAAACCTTTTAAGAACTTACCTATTTTGTTCATAATGCTCTTGACAACATTTCAGTATAATATTGGATGTTAAAAGTGTATTAAATTCTTCGCAAATTGGGTATTAAAAAGATTAGGTGATGCGCCCGTGTTCCTGAATATAAACCAAGGTAATGAGCTGCCGCGTCCTTGGCTGTGTTTTTAACAATATTCTGGATGCTTTTGAGTGATTTTTAGGGGTATAGGAAAATGATTGAATAAAGCCTTTTTTGTTAAAAGAAGGGAAATGTTTGGAAACGATATTAGTTCACAGCGTATCATAAATAGATTGGTCAAATAGTCGTGGATCAAACGAAACAGGGAGATAAAGGAGGTAATTTCCAACGGAAAATCTTTCTCCAGCATCTCCATAACTTCATTGCACGAAAAGTTATGAATTATTATGTTTTCTTGAACGAAACTACCGAGCTATTTTACAATTTCATCAGTAAAAAAATTAATTGATTAAAAACAATAAAACAAAGGGTGTTGTATTTTGATTCGATAATGTATCAATACTAAAAAAAATGTATTGCAGCACTTGGTACCAAATTTAACGAGTAAAAATTATTACGTCATAATCGTTCTTTTTATTTCATGGTGGCTTCTGAAATTAACCTTCGTATACTCGCGCGTTGGTCTCTCAGACCGACAAATCAGAAATTCTTTGTTTTCTCAAAAAATATGTATAGTGAGACTTCGCGGTTTTTAGTTGCTTCTTAATTTGTTGTGCAGCATTGTGTAATGCGGCACAGGCATTGGTGTCGAGTGGTAGTGTGTCACTTGTTGATGGTTACCGGTCTGTGAGACCGATGCGAGTATACGTGTTACTGTTTTATGTCAGTTACTTATTATATATTTGAGAATATTACTCAATGAAATGTATTGATAAACTTTAGTATTATGTAATATTTATTGAATATAATGAGTAACATCATTTTAGAACCATCTACAATTATTTTTAGTTATTTTTGTCACCGCAGTGGACGAAGAAATAATAAGGACGCTGAAAGAATGTGAATATTCTGATTCGAATTATGATGACAGTTGTGACAGCGAGGCAGAGGAAATACCGACACTGTGCAGGAGGGTGATTCATCAGTGGAAATTGAATAGGTTTAGAATACATCTACAAACTATTATATTGGTAAAGATAAAGCTACTAGATGGAACAAAAATAGTCCATGTTCTAATGTAAGAAAAAGGTTTTAAAATATTCTTATGCATCTTTCTAGCGGAATAAGATAAGCAAGAAATACAAAAGAACCAGGTGAGACCTGGAAATATTGTTTTTACTAATAAAATAATCCATCTGATTACAAAGTAAACTAACCAATATATTCAGCAACTTTCATCTGAATTCAAACGAGATTGAGACTGACGATTAACAGATGAAGAGGAAATTGAAGCTTTACTTGTTCTTCTTTTATTTGCTGGCGTTAGAGGCTCAGAGTCACACAAAGGGCAATGGAAAGAGCTATGCTAGGAGTTTCTCTGCGTGATCGAATCAGAAATGAGGAGATCCGCAGAAGAACCAAAGTCACCGACATAGTTCTGCGAGTCGCTAAACTTAAGTGGCAGTGGGCAGGGCACATTGCTCGTAGAACCGATGGCCGATGGGGCAGCAAGGTTCTGGAGTGGCGGCCACGTACTGGAAGACGCAGCGTAGGGAGACCCCCAACAAGGTGGACCGATGACCTGGTGAAGGTCGCGGGAAGCCGATGGATGCGGGCAGCACAAGACCGGTCATCGTGGAAAGCCTTGTGGGAGGCCTTTGTCCAGCAGTGGACATCTATAGGCTGAGGAAGAAGAAGAAGAAGAAATAGTCGTATGAATGCTAAAGATCTGTTCAAGACCATGTTCAGATGATATGCAAATAATATTTTTGTCTCAAGCATGCAGTGATTGTATGTTCTGATTGTTATACGAATGAGTCCATTAATATAATTAATACATTTGTATAAATTTATTTTATTCTTTTTACGTTCATTTATTATATTTTATTGATGTTCTTTTGGGTTTACACAAAAAAAAAGTTAAATTTGCCATTTAACTTAAAGAATCAAAACGTACGCAGTTTTTAAACGGATGATTTAAAAAATTGTTTGTACCAAATATTCAAATAAAGTTATAAAATACTAGTATTTTTTCAGTTGTTTCATTCAATAAAGACTTCTAGTATAAAATAAAACCCAATACTATTTCAAAAGTTTATGATTATAAAAATCCAGACAAGATCAACTTTCAGTCTGAGACACCGTGCGCAAGTATATGTGTAATGTTTTAGTGCGCGAGTATACGAAGGTTATTAAGTAGTACGTCTGAGAAAAAATCAATTTTTTTTCTCTAAATTTACCATTTTATTAAATTTGCACCTTGATATGAAAAAACGACCATAAAACCAAAACTAAAGGTCGAAGAGTAAAGTGTTGTACCTAATTTGAATCAGCATTAAATCAGCAAGAATTTTTAATACAGGATAATTTTTCCGTAATACATTTTTTTTCTCAAACTGTGCTCTAAAAGAGAAAAATATTTTTTTGTAACACTCCAAATTTACGAAAAATAATTAATTGCTCGTTAAATTTGATACCAAGAGCTGCAATACAATTTTTGTAGTATTGATACATTATCAAATTATAATACAACATCTTTTGTTTTATTATTTCTAATCAATTAATTTGTGTACTGGTGAAATTGTAAAATAACTCGATAGTTTCATTCTCTTGAAAGTTATAAATTATTATGTTTTCTTAAACATAATAATTTATAACTTTTCATGTAATGAAGTTATGGCAATACTGTAGAAAGATTTTTTGTTGGAAATTATTTCCTTTATCTCCCTGTTTCGTTTGATCCACGACTTTTTAGCCACCCTGTATATAAAGCTGAAGAGTTTATTTATTTGTTTGAACACGCTTATCTCAGTAACTACTGTTCCGATTTGAAAAAATATTTTTGTGTTTGATAGCACATTAATCCAAGAAGGCTTTAGGTATATAACATTACTCTGCGGCCTATAGGAGCGAAGCATAACTGAACCACGCGAACAAAGTCGCTGGCGGCCGCTAGTTCTTATATAAAAAACTGCTTTTCTATAATGGTTAGGTCCATAATTCAATAACCATAAGGTGGTTTATTTCTGATCTAAATAAAATCTATATTTTGTCATATGGAGCCACGTTTGTTTGGATATGTAACAAGTCTATCCCACTTGTTACTTATCTAAACACCCGTAGCTATACAGCTTATACTGCATTTATCCAGTTTTGGCAAGTCATTTACTACGAGCCTGTGAGGATCTTACCAGTTTCGATGATATAATATGTACCTACATCCTCTCAAAATCAAAAGCAAAGTATTTTTATTTTTCATCATGGGCAATTAAGCCGACGGGTTCTCGAGTGACGACCACGCACCGGAAGATGCAGCGTGGGTAGACCACCGACAAGGTAGACCGATGATCTGGTGAAGGTCGCTTGATGCGGGAGGCGCAAGACCGGTCGTCGTGGAGATCCTTTGGGGAGGCCTATGTCTAGCAATGGACGTCTTTCAGCTGAAATGATGATGATGATATAATATCAAATAGTAGAAGACACTTTGCCTTTTTAAATAAGGCTTTAAGTATGCTTTTATCAGGTATACATTCTTCATAGATATAGATGAGAGCAGCGGCAATAAACCAAGATATTTAAATCCTGCAAGATTCATCAGAATGAAGGCCATATATTGACCTACAAAATTCATTAGATTGAAGCCCATATCTTGACCTGCAACGTTCATTAGATTGAAGCCCATTATTGACCTGCAAGATTCATCAGATTGAAGCCAAAATATTTAGTAACAAATAACCTATTTTTAACCGACTTTTTGATTCGACCAGTATGTACAGTCAAGACCAAAAGTCGAGTTACAATCTCACAAAACTATGGCCAAGCAATACTAGTTGTAGTTACGACCTTCTTCTATAATAAAGTTTGATACACGCTCATACACTTGCTGCCCGCTTATGATTGTTAGGTACTACTTATTAATTTCAACGTCTACAGTAAGTGTTTCAATGGCATAACGGTTTTCGCCTTGATAGGCGTTCAAGGTGGTTCGAGTTCGAATCTAATAACTTACAAAAATATTTTTTAAATGTTTATTGGTGAGTTATGAATGCTTACAACAAAAATATCTAAAAATATCGATCTGCAACTTAAAGATGATACTTTCTTTTAAGATTTTTTCTATATTAGAGTCATTATAAAAAGATGACGGTAGACTTAAAAGAATCTGAATCACTACTTCACAAAAAATATTCCGCTACCTACAATAACTATTATTAGCTACAATAACTCAAATAATATTACTTAGCTGTTGTTGGTTGGTGAACATATAGTTACCAGTTTGTGTTATTAGTTTTACTTTTTAATCAATATGCAGGCATATGCAGCAATATATCTCAAATATCATATGAAACCGGTTTTTGTGTAAGTTGTTTTTATTATTATTTATGTAAGGTGCAAACCAATCGCTTGTAGCAAGTGCGTAATAAAATTGTTATTGTTTTAGATAAATACTGTAAGCCGTTGGAGGTCAAGGTCAAGAGGTTGGAGGACGAAGGTAGCTGTCGAGACAAGTGAAACGAAACGACAATATTTACCGTTGAATAAACTTTTAAATCGTGCGAAGAAGATAGGTCGCATTTGTGGTTTAAAAATAAATTGGCGAGGCTGGTGGAGTCTTATCGAGCTAAACAAAAAAAAAAAAACTATTTATAACAAAAACAGTGCAGAAGTGTCCTACAGAGTGTTTTAAATATATACCAATAAATATCTTAATAACGGACTCTAAACCATCTCTAAAGTAATTTAGCTAAGTGACAGTAATATGTTCGGTTGGCTTAATGGCTAACAGATGTCGCCTTTTGCAATTTCAATACAAATTACTTTTGGTAAATTATAAAAACAATAATTTCGGAATTCGATAAGAAATAAGTTCGTTTACTTTTGAACTAAGAAAGCGCTTGAAGATTATAATCTCATGCCTTCAAACTCCGAAAAAAGGCATTGCAGGATGGCAGCACTAGTACTATGCTATACACGCAAAAAAAATATAAATGTAATAAGCACTATTATGTGTTCTAAGTATAGATTATTTTATGATTGCAATAATATTCAGGTTAAGCTTCAATCCTCTTTTCTTTAAGAAAATGAATAATTAAGCTATAACCTCTTTAATCATAATATACGTATAATATTATAATTTTCATATCTAACAACCAAAAATGTTTTTTGTATTTTTTACCATAACAATATCATAAGTTTGTCAAGGATTACTTTTATATAAAATATTACAATGCTGCCGTTTCAACGTTTGTTTCATTTGTTAGTATAAGTATATCTATACCGAATAATATATAACTTTATAATATATTGCATTATAATATGCTTATTGTTTTATTTTTATATATTTTTTATTATATTACCCCTATAGTAAACTAAAACATATAATAAAACCCTTTTTTGGGATAAATATTCAATAAATTTTCCTATTTGTTTAAATATTATTTGCAAACATTTTTACTTTAAAATACAAATCAATTATCATAATTTTAAATTATATGAAACAACAAAAAGAGTTGCCTATAATAAGGATCGAACCCACAATCGCTCGCTTTTGATAGCACCATTGTTAAGTGCGGCCGCTAACTCAACTTCAAATGAAGTAACGAAATTTTGCATTACTTTAAAGAAAGACCAAGACTGCGATAAAAAAATAATGCGGTAGTGTGCGTGGCCGGTTTAGCGCAGGCGACAGTAGTCTTTAAGGTGGAAATGGACTTCTACAGCTGATAGTATGTAAGCCAAATTTCAAGTGTATGTAGGTATGTTTTTATGTTAGTGCGCGCATATTTCCGGAACTACAAGTCAGATTTAAGTAATTCATTTTTTGTTGTACTATGTATTGTTCAACTTAGGGAATACTATAAGTTTCATCAAAATCGGTTCAGTAGTTTTTGAGATAGGGATTTTTTTCGTATTGATGAGTACTTATTCTAACATGGGTTATGGCTGCCAGTATTGTTATGAGGTGAAAAATGTATTTTTTTTAATTTCGACTAAGACACTGAACAGCATGAAATAAAAACTTTTTACAAAAAAATAGAAACTGACTTCAAAAAAACACTTAAAGGAAAAAATAATTTTACTTTTGTCATGGCTCTAGAAGTCGGTGTCTCGAGGTTTCTGTTGTTTAGCTCCCCACCGACTTAACAGAAAAATGTGTAGGTAGTTGTGTTTTTTGTGGATGCTATTGCCCTATATATCATAAAGCCTTAGCGGACATACATACATAATAAATATGTAAACCTTATGTTTTCTACAACAAGAAACACTAAATAAGATAAATAAACTTTCTCTCCCTTATTCTGTGGATCAAAGTTGGCATCATTATCTCAAGCTTATGCCTGAAAAAGTAAAGCAAAAGTGTCATGTCACAACATGTTCTTAAAGCGAATAGCGTTATAATCAGCGCGGAGCGTTTTATGCGACATATATCACGCTGGATACACAGTCGTACAATGTATGAGCATACGTGCGCAGAGCAGGCGCGGGCAGAGATTGTAATACAAATAAAAACAAAAATACAAAACAAAAAAAAAACAGTACAGCAATAAACACACGCAACAAAAAAAAACCAATACAATACACAACATAAAATAAAACACAAACAACAGACACAATACTACTACATTTCAATCTTTTATTTCTTTCTTTTATGAAATACTAGCGGCTGCCAGCGACTTCGTTCGCGTGGAATTAGTCATGCTCAGCTCCTATTGGCAATATGTACGGATGCGTTAGCTCCTATTTTCGCAACATTTTTTGTTACTGCTCTGCTCCTATTGGTCATAGCGGGATGTTATATAGCCTAAAGCCTTCCTGGATTAATAGGCTATCCAACGCAAAAAGATTTTTTTAAATCGGACCAGTAGTTCCTGAGATTAGCGCGCACAAACAAACAAAAAAACTCTTCAGCTTTATTTATATTAGTATAGAAGTATAGATAAGTTATGTTCATGAATCGTAGCATAACCTCATAAAATTTATAGCACCCAAATCGCGTAACAAACTATGTAACAGTTGGAATGAATTATTTTGAAATCAGCTAAACAACAAGGAACAGGTGCTTATACGGTATCAATAACAAATGCACCATCAACCACCGCTGCAAACTATGATAAATTCAAACGGTAATTTCAAATAACGCAAAAGATTTCAATAGAACAGGGAGTAAAGTTCACGCATCCTGCATAGAAAAGGGAGGATCCTCGGACCAGACGGGTGTTATATCTGGCGGGCACTTGCCCGACGGTTGATGTTGAGAAGTTGTATGTATGTTGACCGGCCGAAATTACAGTGTGCTGTGCCGAGGTTGCTGATGAGGCTGAGAGTGATGACCAGGTATGCGCGGTTGCTACATGCTTGTGGTCAGGATACCCATTGTAACCATAGGTGCTGGCTGGCTAGGTGACGCCGCGAAAGCTTGCAAGAATGGTGGTGATGACGTCACGCTGAAGTTGCTGCACGAAGGCTGCGCTGACGTTCATGCTCGGGGTCACCAGTGTGTAGGCATGAGGAACAGAGAGTAAAGTTCACTCATCCTCCGAAGAAAGGGAGGATCCTCCGAACAGGCAGGTGTTATCTCCCTTTGGCACAGCATCTTTGGTCGCGTTGTTGGGTTTAACATTACATCACCTCGCTCAACTACCGTCTTCCTTCGAATTCACACATTTTTTTTGAGTGCGGGGATCAGGCGGGATTGCGGTCAATCACTAGTTTAAAATAATTATTATAAGAAAAACTTATGGCGGGAACGTTTCAAACTCACAGGGAACTTTTTGGAACCATCTTCACATTCTAGAATCGGACGGAACTATCTCGAACATTCTGGACTTGGCCGAAACCTACTTATACTTGGCTGGAATTATCTAGAACATTCTCGAATGAAACCTTTGGAAAACGCATTAAACATCAACATTCAACAGGCTGTTATTATTTTTCAGGAAACCGTTATATATCGATCCACCACCTTATATAACGAAAGAAAAGAATCAACCTGCAAATACTAAACCAAAAAGCACCAAATAAACCTCGATAATCTTTAGCGTGGTGTTTCTATCTCTCCATAACCCACAAACAACAGCTTCTCACTACATTTATTTTATGTCGTAGTATCTGTTCCTGCGGGCTGCTCTGTACTCCCGCCGGCAGCGATGGCACACAGGAAGAGGCGCGCTTATCTGTACCAGTAACAAATTCCCACGTATTTTACATGACGAAATATTAACAACGCTTACAATGTACAGCTTCCAAACGGGAACACTATTAATGTTTATTATTTACTCACATACATTGTTTGTTTAACGGCTGTTATTTTAAAGTCGATTTTGGGGTTATAAGTGCAAAGTTAGCAAGCTTACCTTAACAAAAAAAAAAAAAAAATTGTGTGTGTACAAAAAGAACGGTGCCAATATCTTATGTCCAAGCAAACACGTTGATTCTCGGAATTTTAATAAAAACGTACCTCCGATTTTCCTATATTTTGACAAGTACAGATTTTGGACATTTTAAATGACGACAATAAGTAAATCTATCTAAGTGTATATTGGGCACCAAGATACCACAGTGTCTCAAGACTAAAGTCTTTGACCAGTGTGTGTTGCCAGTGATGACTTACGGAAATGAAACGTGGTCGCTCACAATGGGCCTCATAAGAAGGCTCAGAGTCACACAAAGGGCAATGGAAAGAGCTATGCTCGGGGTTTCTCTGCGTGATCGAATCAGTAATGAGGAGATCCGCAAAAGAACCAAAGTCACTGAAAAAGCTCTTCGAGTCGCTAAACTTAAGTGGCAGTAGGTAGTTTGTGCGACAAAGTGCACCGGCGATCTGGTGAAGGTCGCGGGAATCCGCTGGATGCGGGAGGCGCAGGACCGGTCGTCGTGGAGAACCTTGGGGGAGGCCTATGTTCAGCAGCGGACGTCTTTCAGCTGAAATGATGATGATTATGATCCCCTGCTAAGTAAATATTGGCCAGAATACTCCAAATCGTAAACCCACCCTGCAACTTAATTGCGTAAAACGTTTTTTTTTTTTGTAGTGTGGCACTAGTTATGACTTTGTGCCAATGTCAAGTAAAATAAAAATCTTCAAAAGTTCTTCTTTCTATCTCATAGGGCTTCGCACGGTTTGTGCATTTAGCCAATGTCACGTAATGAATTATTCATGTCGAAAAAGACGGCCGCGCGGACCGAACACGGAGGAAGATTTGGTTCAAAGCCATGATGTGGCCACTATGCTACAATATTTCACTGTTCTTTATGAATTATTCACTGAATGCACTTTTTACTACATAAATCACGCGTTTTTATTTAGTAAACGACACTATAAATAATTTAAAAGTCCAATGAAAAACGAGCGTGGCACTCATCTTGGCTTCCCGCCAAAAACTCGCGTAAAACGTTATTACACTCAATTTGAATCATTTTGAAGCATATTGCTAATTCATTGCTCCACGAGTTCGATAAATGTGTTTGCTCAACAACGTAAACAAGCTAATGAATGTTGTTGTACTGTCGAAATTAAGAGGGGACTCTAGTGCCGAGTGTGTGGAAAATAGATATTTGAAGAAACTATTGCCGTCGCGCTGCTTCCAACCTCTCCCGGTAAAGTGCGAAAAGGACAGTTGCAGCTCAGGCTGATTTTACCTACAAAAACGTTGACCAAAAGACGTTTCGTATTCCGCTGTTTTCTTTTTCAAAACACGACAGATCTCAATTATTATTACATCAAAATTTAGAGGAAAAGTGTACCTATGCTTCTATTATTTTCTTTTTTGTAAAAAACTTATCACGTTTGGCTAATACTTACCTGAACATCGCGGTAAAAATGGGTTATTTTTCGCGATTTTGAAATATCTTATTACATTTATTAATTAAGTTTCGGAAAAAATCAAATGATAGGGACACGTATAATCACGATGTAAAATTGTAGAAAAAAAAAAATGGCTCTAAAAGCATTATCCACGACGAAAACAGCGGAATACGTTTGTACAAAGAAAGTACCACTAGAGTTCCCTCTTAAACCCATTGCTACTGATAGGTGTTATGTAATTATCTTGCTGATTTCAACCTCGTGCGTACTTACTACGTTCAGCTAAGATTTCAGACTCAGAGCAGGACCCTAATTGCGTTACTTACGTCACCCTAATTTCGTTCACCTTATCTTTTATACCGCGTATATCGAAGGACTGAAAAAATTTGCCTGCGGCAGTCTTAAAGTTTGATTACAATTTAAGTATAATCTTCAAGGCTAGATTAACTATACCATCGCCTAACTCCATAAATAATAGAGATAAACAAACCAATTTAGGGTTATCATAAATCACGTTTTACAAATCTCCTGTTATTTACATGATTACGGACTTTTGCATGCTTGCTATTTATTAACAATTCCTATTGCAGCATATTTCAATAGAATTACTAAAATAACATCCATATTAACTTGGTATTTCGAAAAAATATTTAAAAGTCGACATTAATTTTACGTGATAGCCCTACAAAAAAATAAAGATAGATGAAATCCAGGTATTAAACACATTTTGTTTAATTCAACCAATGAATAAAGTTGAGGCATTTGTCAATTCAATTTTGCGTATTATAATTACTTTCAAATCAACTGCATAACATATGCATTGTAATACTTTCAAGTATGGACTAAGTATAATATATTGACGTAATTTGCATAACTGAGCATTTCATGATGGCTGGTTACGAACACTATCTGTCAATAGCTAACTATGATCTAGCTACATGTTTCAGTAGAAAAGGTATTAAAAGAGGTGGAGCATGTATTTTGTTAAAAAAAGGACACCATTGGAAGGAAATTCCTGAAGTAAGGGACTTAGCAATAAGTGGCACATTTGAATGTTGTGCTATCGAATTAACTCATATTGATATCATTGTGATTTGCCTTTATAGAGTACCAAATGTAAACAATTTAACAAAATTTTTTGAGCGGCTGCACAAATTATGCCAGCTTATGACAAGGAAAACCAAACGAAATATTGTGATATGCGGAGATTTTAACATTGACACTCTAAAGCCAAATAATACAACACTAGATCTAGAATGTATTTTGCTCAACTTCAATTTTAAATTAGTAATTAATCAGCTAACTAGACTTTCCAGTAAAACGTGTATAGACAATTTTGCTCATAATCTGGGAAAAAAATGTAAATATGATGTAATCGATTTTGCATTATCTGATCACACCTGTCAAATTGTCAAGTGTCCGGTGAAAAGAATATATGTTCTAAAGCATTGGTATATTAAACGTCGCGACTACAATAAGGTAAATATGGAAAAATTCAGGGAATGTTTGCAAAATATTTCACTATCGGAAATTTATCAATTAGACGATCCGAACACAGCCTACAATCTATTTTTGGAGACATTCACCTTAATGTATAATTTATGTTTTCCATTGAAGCGCATAAAAATAACCTTACACAAGAGACCTCAATGGGTTTCGCGGGGAATCAAAACGTGTAGTAAAAATCAAAGGACACTTTTGTGGCGTTACCGACTGGAACGCAATGATCAAAATAAACAAGAATTTAAAAAATATACGGCCATCTATAAAAAAATTATTAAATTAACACAGCGTGCTCAGAACAGCTATAAAATCAAAACTTCATATAACAAGTCAAAAGCTACATGGGATATAATTAATCGAACAAGGATAAATATGGCTAATAAGAATTCAATTGGGTGCATTAAAATTGGAAACAAAAAAATTTCACAACCATACGAGATAGCTACAGCTTTTAACAACTTTTTTATCGATAAGATAAAACCAATCACTAATAGAGGTGTACAGGTGACGTCGAATATCTCAAAGTCAAGTAATTCGATGTTTATGGTGCCAAGTAATGAACATGACATCAAAGTTATAATTAAGTCATTAAAAATACCGGTAGTATAGGCAATGATGGAATTTCTACCAAAGTAATTAAGTACGTCTCAGACGAGATTAGTGGACATTTAAGCTATATTCTCAATATGTGCATAACATATGGTACATATCCAACAAACCTTAAAACCACCGTGGTTAAACCACTATTTAAAAAAAGTAACAAAGAATGCATGGAATCTTATAGGCCCATTGCGCTTGTTCCTATAATATCCAAGGTGTTTGAAAAATACATTTATGGGAATATATATAAATACCTTGAAAAGCAAAATATTTTGACAAAGGAACAAAAAGGCTTCCGAAAAAGTAAAACGATCAATATGGCCATCTATGACTTTCTCAATAATGTTTATACGAATGTTGACAAAAGAACACCAGTTTGCTCAATATATTGTGACATGACTCAAGCCTTTGACTATGTGGACCATAATATTTTGCTAAGTAAGCTAGACGCCTACGGCATTAGAGGTAATGTGTTAAATTTAATACAATCTTATTTAAATAACAGAAAACAGTACGTTGAAATATCTGAAATAGATTATAAAACTAAATATCAACGAATCTACAAGTCCGATCATCGAACAATTGCATATGGTGTACCTCAGGGCAGTGTTTTAGGGCCTCTGCTATTCATAATATATATTAATGATATGCCGAAAGTCACAAGACACCCTATGACACTATTTGCTGATGACAGTACTGTAACCATTAACAGCGCACACGTTCAAGACTATAACGAAGAAATTACAAACACAATAACCTCCATAGTACAATGGTTAGATAATAATAATCTAAAAATAAATATTAAAAAGACCAAATTGACAATGTTTAGCCAACGTTTAAACACAAATATGACCATATACCATGACAGCCAACGCATAACGCAAGTAAACGCAACTAAATTCTTAGGACTAACAATTGACAATAAATTAGATTGGAAACCACACACGGAGGAACTAATAAAACGAATTAGTAGGGCTGTCTATGCTCTATACAAACTTACCTCAGTGATGAATGTGGACGCTTTAGTCACAGCGTATCATGGCTTGGTGGGCTCAGTACTAAGGTACGGTATAATTTTTTGGGGGAATTCCACCAATAGGGAAGTAATTTTCAAAGCACAAAAAAAAATGTATCAGGACAATGTTTGGAATGCAGTCCATAGATACATGTAAACCATTGTTTATTAAATATAAAATATTAACTCTTCCATCCTTATATATTTTTGAGGTTGCTGTATTTGTTAAGACCAATACAAACTTGTTCAAAAAAATGTCAGACATTAATAACCGAAGTCGACGGGATAACCATAGTCTATGCATAAGAAGATCCCAAACGGCGTTAATGTACAAGAGCGTTTTTTGCATGGCGCCAGTCATATTTAACTGCTTGCCGTCGTCAATTAAAGAATTGAACGTGAGCTTATTTAAGAAACGGTTGAAACTATTACTTATGACCAAAGCATATTATAGTATTTCGGAATTCCTAACCGACAAAAACCTAATGAAAGAATGTTGACAAACTAGTATGTACATTTATTGTTGTTCCTGACATATGTTTATGAATATTGACATTAGAATTGAATATTGACATCTGTATTGTATATTGACATTGGTATTATTAATATTTTGACATCTGTATTATTTTTTTGGTGACATTAGTATTGATTGTGTTCTGACATTTTAATTCTATTTTGTTCTTATTTTTGACCTTTTTACCTATGTGTTTATTGTTTGCATTTTGAATAGTTTTTCTTTTTTTTAATTAATTTTTGTTTTATACTATTGATTTTTTATTTATTTGACAATTGTGATATACCGTACAGCATAAATATAATATCGATTTAAATTTAATTTTTGCATGTCGAATCTTTGACAGGATGTATGGCTCAATTTTTATTCTTCACGACCTTATTTCTGTATACCTACATTCTAGCAAATAAACGATTTTGATTTGATTTGATTTGATTTGATTTGATATGTATCAAAAAATTAAACCCATTAGGAAATTAGCTTACATGTGTGTCATATTTCATTCAAATCGGTTAAGCGTTCTATGCAAATCATAAATATCTAAAGATAAATAAACTGTTTATATTAGTAGGAAGTAGGATTATTACTTTTATTAAAATCATCTATGTAGAAAAGGTTGGTAACATCTGTCTTTTAGGCGTAAACTACTCGTTGCCTAGCAACGGTTTGTTTACCTCTATTCTTTATCGAATTTGGCTCAAATATAATGCGCTTTACCATCAACGGTTGCATCACTGCGTAACATCAGGCGGGATCGCGGTCAAACACTAGTTTATAACATCCATAAAATAATAATCACAATCTGTACACATTGTTTAATGCAAAAAAAAAACGGAATGAATTAATGCTCATTAAACGTTCGCCGACTAACCTCAGTCGTCGAATCCAACTGGGCTGGGCCTGTAGCCAATGTAACATCGCTTCATAGCGAAGCGAAATCGAACGCCAAACCAACCAATGGTGGGAACGATTGACCACGCGACGCGACAAATCACGTGTTCAATCGTTCTCGCTATTGGTTGGTTTGGTATTCGATTTCGCTTCGCTACGAAGCGATGTTACATTGGCTAGGGCCGCAGATCAGAAATGAGAAGATCCGTAGAAGAACGAAAGTAACTGACAGAGCCCGGAGAGTTTTGGCGGGAAAGTCATTAAAACACGTTGTCACGCTCATTTTTCATTGGACTTTTAAAATTATTTATAGAGTTGTTTCCTAAAAAAAAAGTGTGTGATTTGTGTAGTAAAAAGTGCATTCAGTAAATAATTCATAAAGAACAGTGAAATATCGCAGCATAGTGGTCACCTCATGACTATCCTTCAAACCTTCCTCGTAAGACGGTTCACGCGGCCGTCTTTTTCGACATGAACAATTCATTACGTGACATTGGCTAAATGCACAAACCGTGCGAAGCCAAAAAAGGAAGAAAGAAAAAACAACTTAAGTGCCAGTGGGCCGGGTAGGTACATTGCCCTTAGGACCGATGCCCGATGGGGCCGACGGGTTCTCGAGTAGCAACCACGCACTGGAAGGGCAGCATGCGCAGCGTGGGTAGGTTAAAGGTTCCCCCAACAAGGTGGACCATCCGATGCGGGAGGCATGGGACCGGTCATCGTGGAGATCTTTGAGGGACGCCTATATACAGCAGCCTTTCGGTTGAAATGATGATTATGATGATGAAACGTTTGAAAAATGGGGCTGTAATATTTGTGAAATGATGGCGAAATACTAAACTAGCTTACTACAAACATCCTTCTGAGTTAATTACTACCATCAGAAATGTTAAAATTAGCAAGGAGAGCAGATTTTAAAACTCAAGTTTCTTTCATTTCAAACATTTTTCCTAGTTTTAATTTAAACTTCGAGAAGTGTACTTCAGAAATAAGAGAATTTATTTTAAAGGATTTAATTTTCATTGGTGCAAGTATGTATGAACATTTTATTCATTTTTCATTTCAAACTTAAAATTAAATTTTGTGCTGATGTGGGAAAATTAAATGTCTGTATATGGTATTTAATACCGTTAATGTTTTACTCGACATTATAATACTACTAGCTTTCCGCCCGCGGCTTCGCCCGCGTGGAGTTCGGTTATATCGCGCTTTTTAGATTTCCCTCAGGAACATCAAATTTTCAATAAAAGGTAGCCTATGTCCTTTCTCAGGGTCTATAGATTGTCTGTGCCAAATTTCATCAAAATCGGTTGAGAGGTTTAAGCGGGAAAGCGTAACAGACAGACAGACAGACAGATAGACAGACAGAGTTACATTCGCATTTATAATATTAGTATGGATAAGTTACAATATGCATTAGGAAACTGAGTATTTTTACTTTATATGTGTAAACTTGTCCTGTATTCAGGTTTATTCGCCAAAAATATGAATTAATGAAAAAGAGCTTTAATTGCTACACAATAACGTTTAGTTTACGCTACAATGTTTTACATTTTTATAACTTTACTAGCTGTTGCCCGCGACTCCGACCGCGTGGACTTCAGTTTAGAGCGCGCGGTGGTTCCCGTAAATTAAAAAGAACTCAGTTGATATCACAGAACAGATAAAAACTTCTCTATTCCGTAGTTGATATAAAATAAGGGCCTGTTAAAATAATGGGTGCAATATGTACGTCCGCGTTAGCTCCTGTTTTCGCAACAAACGTTTTTGTTACTGCTCTTCCCCTATTTGTCACAGCGGGATGTTATATAGCCTATGTCCTTTCCCAGGCTCTAGACTATCTGTGTAGCAAAATTCATTACAATCGGTTCAGTAGTTTTGGCGTGCAAGCCAGACAGACAGACAGACAGACAGATAGACAGGGATACTTTCGCATTTATAATATTAGTATGGATTAATAGTGCTCTCTCTCACTCTCAGTTTGTTTGTTTGAACGCGCTAATCTCAGGAACCTGGTCCGATGTGAAAAATTCTTTTTGTGTTGGATAACCCATTAATCCAGGAAGGCTTTAAGGCTACATCACGCAGCGACCAATAGGAGCGGGGTATATAAAAAAAAAAAACGCGGGTGAAACAGTTTGGCGCAACTAGTATGATATAAAGATATCGATGAATGTTGGGCTGTGTTCTGTGCACCTCAATGGCATAGTGAAATCCCTAAAACAGAAATTTGGAACAGCTCTCTCAATACATGTAAGCAAAGGGTGAAAAAAACGCACATATGTGAACGAATCCTTAGAAACCTTTTTTGTTCTTTTTTTTTTTTTTTTTGGGATGGGAAATCATCAAATGACTTCTCCCGCTGGAGGGGCGTGTCAGACTTTTACTGATTAAAATGCACCCGTGTCTCTTCACTTGCCTGTTGGAAACCTTAATTAACCTTAATTAAAAATTTAAGGTCGTGGCTGTATTAAGAAATTTTATTTTTTTTTAATAAAATTCTTATTACTACTTATAGCTATCTCAAAGATTTGGGTTTGACCTAAACCAGGTTTTTTTTTACAAAAACAAAAGAAAAAAGTATAGTTGCGCCAAAAGCAGTCAAAATCTTCAGAAATAAACTATTTTACTATAAATTTTAACACATTGCGATGCGGCCGGTTGGATGAGTTTACGGACAAAAGGCGGTAACTAGAGATGTACCTCAATCTTGTCATCCATTGTATTTAGGACGAATTAAGGACGAGACCGAATCGCATCCATAAATAAATTATGCACTCGTTTTCAAGGCTGTAAGCAACTGCTTGTTTTATGGTAGTTGGTAGACAATTAGTTCATATATAACCAGTTGATATTTTTTTTTTTTCTAATCTGATTTTATTTTGGGGCTTTTATAGGGATACAAGCTTTCCGCCCACGGCTTCGCCCGCGTAGAGTTCGGTAATATCGCGCTTTTCAGATTTCCCGCGGGAATATCATTTTTTTTCGCGATAAAAAGTACCCTATTATTTAATCTGGACTTCTAACTTTCACTTTTCTTCTAATTTTCAACAACAAACAAATTCACTTTCCCATATATAATATTAGTAAGGATGTCAGCCCCATCGTACCCCTTACACTAACCTTAGTTGCTAAATACAGTATAAAAAAAAAACAAATTAATAAAAAATAAAACTAGGGCTATTCTTAAAGAACCTTAATTAACACAACTTTTTCGTCATCTCCGATAATGGTACTGACAAAATGGATTTAAATTCCCTTATGTATAGCTCCTGTTCATCTTTATTCCTTGTACACTCCATCAATAAATGTAGCACATCCTCAATTTGATTGCAAGCCCAACAGTTAGGAGACTCGACCTCTTTCATGAGAAATGCAAATTTTGCTGACGGGTAGTGTTCCGAACGTAAAATTAAAATAAAAAATTAGGTCTTAGAATGAGCTGTCAATATTAACAATCCATAGCATTATTTGGAATAACATCATTCATCATCATTAATTTCAGCCGAAAAACGTCCACTGCTGGACATAGACCTCCCTCAAGGTTCTCCACGACAACCGGTCCTACGCCTCCCGCATCCAGCGGTTTCTCGCGAATGTACCCAGCTCACTGCCACTTTAGTGTTGCATTTCTTCGGGCTATGTCGGTTACCCTCGTTCTTTTGCGGATTTCCTCATTCCTCATTTAATCGCGCAGTGAAACTCCGAGTATAGCTCTCTCCATTGCCCTTTAGGAGACTTTGAGCCTTCTTATAAAGCCCATTGTTAGCGACCACGTCTCAATTCCATAAGTCATCACTGGCAACACACACTGGTCGAAGACTTTTGTCTTGAGACACTGCGGTATATCGGACGAGAAGATTCTACGTAGCTTCCCGAAAGCAGCCCAGCTGAGTTGGATTCGATGATTGACCTCTTTCTTGAAGTTGGACCTTACTTATTGTTGGGGTTTTTCGCCGTTGACGATACCCCAGAGTTGTTGTAGGTAATTAATGCGTAACACTAAAACACCCAGTATTGAGCAGCACTTGTTTATTTACACCTGACCGCGTGACGGAGGTATATTTACGACTGTTTTACATTGCGTTGAAGTTCATTCTATATACAATAGTATTTTGCTGTATGAGCATTATTGGCTCGTACACTTATACTTGGAATAACAGCACACTTCATATTCATTTCACTAGATTTCGCTTATCACTTTTAATTTATCACTATTCACTTTTACTTAACGCTTTTAATATTACAGAATCTCGCTATAATTTCCATGTAAGTTCCAAGTATATGAGGTGTTGAATCAGTTGAAACTTTAAATTGCACTATCATGTATGCTTTTTATATAATTGCTTAGCAAGCATGCAATCATTTATTGTAATACTAGCTTTCCGCCCGCGGCTTCGCCCGCGTGGAATTCGGTTATATCGCGCTTTTTAGATTTCCCTCGGGAACATCAAAATTTTCCGGGATAAAAGGTAGCCTATGTTCTTTCTCAGAGTCTAAAGATTGTCTGTGTCAAATTTCATCAACATCGGTTGAGAGGTTTAGGCGGGAAAGCGTAACAGACAGACAGACAGACAGAGTTACTTTCGCATTTATAATATTAGTATGGATAACATAGTTAAAAATATCTCGGTCGCGGTGTGTCCGCTCGTGTGTGGAGTACTGCAGCCACATTTGGGCTGGTGCTGCGAAATATCACCTGGCTACTTTGGATTCAGTGGAGAGGCGTGCGAAGAGGCTGATTGGCGACCCAGATTTAACTCTAAACGGTCTCCAAAGCCTGGAGCACAGGCGTAAAGTAGCCAGCATTTCGCTCTTCTAAAGGATGCATTCTGGTGAGTGTACAAGGGAATTGCATGATTTAATTCCCCCATCTCCGTTCCACCATCGGACGACCCGTCGTACGGCGACTTTCCACCCTTACGTTGTTGGCACTACTACAATCCGGACGAAGCATTTCGCTTCTTCTTTTATACCGCGTACATCGAGGGATTGGAACAATTTGCCGGCGGCGGTGTTTCCGTCACACTACAATTTGAGTGTCTTCAAGGCTAGAGTGAATAGGCTCTTAATAAACTAACGCGCTATACCATCCACGATCGCATCACTGCTTACCATCAGGCGAGACTGCGGTCAAGCGCTAGTTTATAATTTATAAAAAATAAAAAAACTACCTGAAACAAAAAGAAATCTACTAGAGTTTGTTGCTCCACTTCTTCTTCCCATCGGAAGTGCTAAGAATTTGAAAAGGGCGAGCGTTAGGGGGTACCTACTAACTACTGTTTTTCTTTCCTTTTTTTTATAGTGTGGCACTAGTTATGACTTCGTGCCAAATTCGAGTAAAATAAAAATCTTCAATAGTTCTTCTTTCTTTCTTTTTTTGGCTTCGCACGGTTTGTGCATTTAGCCAATGTCACTTAATGAATTATTCATGTCGAAAAAGACGGCCACATGAATCGTCTTACGAGGGAGGTTTGAGACAAAGTCATGATGTGGCCACCCTGCTGAGATATTTCACTGTTCTTTATGAATTATTTACTGAATGCACTTTTTACTACATAAATCACGCACTTTTATTTAGTAAACAATATGTACTTACTATAAATAATTTTAAAAGACCAATTAAAAATGAGCGTGACATTTTTTCTTCACTCCACGTTTTTTCTTAACCTTTTTATTGAGTCATCGCTCCACAGATTAAAACAAGTTCACAGATAAATTATACATCAAAGTTTTTGCGCGGCAAATACTAACCAAACCAAAACCAAACCAGTGTGTGTTGCCAGTGATGACGTACGGAACAGAGACGTGGTCGCTCACAATGGGCCTCATACAAAGGCTCAGAGTTACACATAGGGCAATGGAAAGAGCTATGCTCGGAGTTTCTCTGCGCGATCGAATCAGAAATGAGGAGATCCGCAGAAGAACCAAAGTCACCGACATAGCTCTTCGAGTTGCTAAAATTAAGTGGCAGTGAGCAGGGCACATTGCTCGTAGAACCGATGGTCGATGAGGCAGTAAGGTTCTGGAGTGGCGTCCACATACTGGAAGACGCAGCGTAGGGAGGCCCTCAACAAGGTGGACCGATGACCTTGTGAAGGTCGAGGGAAGCCGATGGATGCGGGCAGCACAAGACCGGTCATCGTGGAAAACATTGGGGGAGGCCTTTGTCCAGCAGTGAACATCTATAGGCTGAAGAAGAAGAAGAAATACAAACTGAACGGACTGAACGAATTGCCACACATTTTTTTTACATATACAATATGTAAAGAAAACCCTGTCCGACCCATAAGGATAATAAAGGTTAGGTAAACACTTGACCAAATATAATATAAAATTTTACATAATCATCATAGTAACAATTCTAATGAATTTTGAAATAATCCTTTTTTCCCGGGAATTAATTCCAATTTCCCTGAAATTTGGTAATTTTTAAAACAGTGACAACTGACAACACCGGTATTATTATAAGCGAATAGCGACGCGACCACGTCACAGGTGCCGCGTGCCCTGCCCCCCGCCCCCCGCCCTGCGCCCGCGGAAGGGGTTGCATAACGCACATGTATTAAGTTACCTCTTTTTGTGAAATAATATTTATTTTTTTAGGGGGATTTTTTTTAAGTTTAGTCTGTCTTTGTGGGCATTAGTAGAATCAGTTATCGATACCTAACAATACCTTAACGAATCGGACAGGGTTTTCTTTACATATTGTATATGAGTAATATTTCATTATACAATATGTAAGTCTGTAATAAAAATTTGTTCCTCAAATTATTGTCCAAATTTCGGCCTACCACCGCTCACCTCTAGTTACACCCAAGTTGTATGCACATCTGATATATTGCAACAAGTCTAATGTAGCGAATAAAATTCACTCTACCATATCTGCGGCTACCTTTGTGCTTTAGTACTTATGAGGTATTTTTAAATTATTTTCCTGTGCTGCTTTCCTAATAGCACCTAAAGGATAACAGCTTTATTTTGTACAACATTTTAAAATAAAAGCTACAAAAATATTCTTATACAAAAACATATATATCTTATAGTCTAAATAACAGCTAGGTATTATATGTGACTAAAAATATACAAAAGGTCATACAGAAGGTATTATTATACAGAGAATCATGTAAAATTAGCGAAATGCCCGAGCTATTCAAGTAAGTTTATTAAACCTGTGTTTCAGGCGCTCACTTTACATCACAATATATCAATAAGTCCGTAAGATTTAATCATGCAATATTATGGACTATAAATTAAAGAAACAAAAGCTTTAGATTTTTTTTTTATGTTATATTATTTTATTTTATATCTTATCTAACTTTTATCTGCAAATTATCTACGATCAACATCAACCTCACACCGCATCAGAAATGAGGTGATCTGACAGAGGACCACAGTTACCGACATAGCTGAGAGGATTAGCAAGCTGAAGTGGCAATGGGCTGGTCACATATGCCACAGGGCCGACAACCGTTGGGGTAAACGAGTCCTTGAGTGGAGACCGGGTCTCGGCAAACGTAGCGTGGGACGCCCTTGGGCGAGATGGAGCGACGACATCAAAAGGGTGGCTGGTAGTGGCTGGCGGAGAACTGCTCAGGATCGAGCTTGTTTGCGTGCCATGGCCTATGTCCAGCAGTGGACGAGTAAAGGCTGATGATGATGTTGATGATGAACATCAACCTTTTTAACGTTTCACTGCTGGCCGTAGACCTACATACAGATACATTCATCATACAGAGTAGGCTTAAAACACCAGCCTCTCATGTAAAAAATATTCACCTTAACGCTTTAGCAGCACAAAATCAATGTCAACGTTCGTGCATCATGCTTGGATACAAATCTTCTCTCGTTGAGACGGAGTGAGCCATAATGTACAACGCAGGCCCAATACGCATTAGTAGTGTGACATGTTTTATTTTTTTTTTGGTTAAATGATATTATGCCGGTTTCTTCTCTGTCTTGGTTCACCATTTTTAGTGCAGTGGTGATGAAATAATTTACACAAAGTAAGTAAGCATATCTGGTTTCAATCTTAGGATCTTCAACTCGTTGCGGCCGTCTACTGAACAGCCACTGGATCTTCAACTCGTTGCGGCCGTCTACTGAACAGCCACTGCTCTCGAAGTTAAGGATCCGATCAGCCAGGATTCGGGCAGCCGATGTTATGGCCTACCACTGAGCAAGCAAGTTTTGTTATTTGGTTTCATAACATGGCGATTGGCAGGAGCGAATGGATGAATAAAACATGTTGTGCCGATTCCAAGTAACTTCGACCCACGGCAGGAAGACAGATAATGATGATTTTTGAATCCCTGTACTAGGAACTTCGGCTGCCGACAGAAGTTACCATCCATCAACTATAACTAGGGTAGGGTATGTAGGGGTAACTTCTGGTTGTTATGCAATTACCATGCTTATATGAATTCCGTTTTAATTTTCAGATTATACATATGTAGGTAGGTTATTTTTATCGTGGCATCCAAAAAAGATTTCTCTGTTTAGATGTTAAAGAAGTTGAAAGTAATTTTCTTTTTATGACGCGAATTTCGCTTATTCCGTGTTTGAGTTTATTACAGTGGTTTTTTCTTATCTTCCAGGATTGGTTCGTCTTTTTGTTTTCATCTAGATAATGAAAAACGTATTCATTTGTCTTTTCAGTAGTGTAAGCAGCTGGTCTAAAAACATAAAAAATGGCAAAAGATAGTCATGTATAACAAAGTTGAGAACTAAAAAAAAAAATCGGAACACATTTTTTTTTTATAATTAATTATAAACTAGTGCCTGACCGCAATCCCGCCTGATGGTAAGCAGTGATGCAATCATTGATGGTAAAGCGCGCTAGTTTATTTATCCTATTCACTAAAAAAACTTAGTGAATAGGAAGGAAGACGGCAGTTGAGCAAGATGATGCAATGTTGAACTCAATAACACGACCAACGATGCTGCGCCACAGGGAGATTGATCTGAAGATCCTCCACGACCAATCGTCCGACACAGCAACGTTTGGCGCATCATATCCGGCACACTTCGCAACACAACTGCTCAGACCCGTCCTCCGTACGGCTTCACCTGACATTGACCTATTAAATACAACCTGTATATCTTTATATATATAATTCTGCTGTACGTGTGTATGTCATTGAACTCCTCCTAAACGGCTTGACCGATTTAAATGATTTTTTCTGTATGCGTTTGAGTGGCGCCCTGGATGGTTTAGATTCACAAATCAGCCCGGCAGATGGCGCTGATTGCTTGAAAAAGCACGTGATCTCGGAAACGGCCCTAACGATTTCGCTAAAGTTTGATATGTGGGGGTTTTCGGGTACGAGAAATCAATCTAGCTCAGCCTTATGCCTGCGGAAGCGCATGTTTTCGAGTTTTCCCTTTCGCAATATTTCACGCATAATATGGGCGCTAATTTCGCAAGGCTTGACATTGGCGCTGTGGCGTAGTCAATAGTGATATGGTTCTACTTGCGGTGCCTGGTGTTCCTGGGTTCGAACCCAGGCAGACTCAAGTTTTTTTTTTTGTTTTTAGAAAAGTTTATAGTCTTTTTTAGTTTTTGGAGTCACTTAAAAAGAAAATTGTACATAAGAACTGAAAGGGGAAAAAAATTAAAATAAATAAATATTTTAATTTTTTTTTATTTAACTAAAATTGTACTTAGGAACTGAAAGAGAAAAAAAGATAATAGAAATAAATAAATATTTTAAATTTTTTATTTAACTTCAAGAGAGAGAGAAACAAGAGCTCCAGGGGTAGAGAGAGGTGTGATATCTTTGTTACAAAATGTAGATGACAATGCTTTCCGTGGGTATATTCCTTAATCTGCTGTACGTGTGTACGCCACTGAAGTCCTCCTAAAGCGCTGGTCCGATTTGAATGAATTTTTTACGCGTTTATGTGACGCCCTGGGTTGTTTAGATTCACAAATCAGTCTGGCAGATGGCGCTGCTGTCGGTGTCTAGGTTATTAATTTATCCTAAACGGCTGAACTGATTTAAATGAATTTTTGTTTTTACATTCAAGTGGGGGTCTGGAAAATGTACATTTCCAAATCAGCCCGGCAGATGGCGGTGCAGTCGGTATCTAGATTATTTATCTATACCTACGTTTCTTTTTGGGACAAAACCCGCCACACTGTTCCCAACCCACCGCAATTCCTGAAAGCCAGAATCAACAGTGGAGACCGCCTGAAAAACGCCGAGCAATGAAGCTCGACGAGTCCCGGAGAAACGATTCAACTGTCTTGGGTCCCGCAACGAAATCTATACCTACTGCAACTAAACGGCTGGACTGATTTGAATGATTTCTTTTCGTTTGCGTTTGGATGATGCCCGGGATGGTTTAGATTCACAAATCAGCCCGGGAGATGGCACTGCAGTCGGTATCTATGTTATTTATCCCTTACGGCTGGATCGATTTGAATGAATTTTTGTATATGCATTCAAGTGGGGGCCTGGAAAATTTACATTCACAAAAAAACAATTCAGCAGATGGATCTGTAGTCAGTATTTAGGTTATTTATCTACTTTATTTTTTCAAATTTGATACAATATAATTTTTTTTATTATACCTAGACTATATTAATCACTCTGGCAACATATAGTAATTAATCAAACATCACAGGCGTACCCGGATTGCTGATGATGTCTTGACTTGGGTCGCCGAACTTGACGGCGTGGTGAGAGGCCTCGGTGACTCGGACAAGTCTGGCTGAACCAGAATATTGCCGATGTTGCGCTCCTGACTTTTTTCTACCTCATTCAAATCGTTTAGTTCTTCGGCAGTTAAATTAAGCTCTGAAAATGTTATTCCCTCAGAAGATGATGGTGACATTGTTGAGATGTATTTCCGTTTTAACAAGAAGTTGCTTCACTCGATTTTTTTGTTCCCTACTAATTTGTATTATTCGGCTCAAATTGTGACCGCATTTGATGCAAAACTTGAAGGTTTCAGCGGTTATTGTAAAACATTCGTCGCATCTTAACAAGTGTTTTTGTTCAAATATTGATTATAACGAATTGTTTTCGAAAAATTGATGTTATTTCAAAATGAAGATTAATAATAATATTATTGACCTTTCCTTTCATACTTTTTAATACCCTAATCGCTTGAAATATCATATGCAGGACAACGTCTGCCGGGTCCGCTAGTATAATCTATTTATTTTATTTAATAATATTTAAGGTATATATAGATACGTGTTATTTTTCTCTGATTTCCAGTAATATCACATCAGGCCCTATCAGCGCTGCGACATTTACTTTTAAATTTCGAAGCATTATGCTGAGATAGGAACTTTTTTTGAAAAGGATTTTTTGATCTTTTGTATACAACCTATTTTTAATTGTGTAACTTATTTTAGACCAGCTTTTCGCCCGCGGCTTCGCCCGCGTGGAGTTCGGTTATATCGCGCTTTTTAGATTTCCCTTGGGAATATTAAATTCTTCCAGGATAAAAACCCTATTATTTAATCCGGACTTCTAACTTTACGCCTGCAAAATTTCAAAGCAATCGGTTATTTCTTTCTGCCAAAGAAGTAATCCCTGCACTTTTTAATAAAATCCACCGTCGACTGTACACCGTAGGTAGCTATGTAGTACGGATCCACGGAACCAATCTAGCGAACACAAATCGTATCCTGGATCTACAAGCTTCGGTTCACTTCTAACGGCTAAGTTTCTTCACGTCATTTCCCTTGGATGGCTAGGCGTTGGAACATGTAGGTAAGCGGGAACTAGGTCTGGTTAACAACCCGAGAAACAGGGCATACTTATCAGTAATGGCGATGTAGTTTGTCAATGTAAACTTAAAGAAATTATCCATTAATCTATCATCTTATCATCTACCAGCCTATTCGCCACTATGGTGTGGTCGACTCCCAATCTAACCGGATTCAGCTGAAAACACCAGCCTCTCAAGTATGAGTGTTCGATTCCAGACCAGGCAGGTACAAATGTAACATTTCTAAGTTATACAATATGTAAAGAAAACCCTGTCCGGTCCGTGAAGGTATTGTTAGGTATCGATAACTGATTCTACTAATGGATACAAAGCCGGGCCAAACTTAAAAAAATACCCTAAAAAAATAAACATTATTTCGCAAAAAGAGGGAACTTAATACATGTGCGGTAGGCACCCCTTCCGCGGGCGACGGGGGGCAGGGCACGCGGCACTTGGTCGCATCGCTTATAATAATACCGTCATAATGGTGTTGCAACTTTTTTTTAAATTACCATATTTCGGGGATGTTGGAATTAATTCGCGGGAAAAAAAGATTATTTCAAAATTCAATAGTATTGTTACTATGATAATTATGTAAAATTTTATATTGTATTTGGTCATACGTTTACCTAACCTTTATTATTCTTATGGGTCGGACAGGGTTTTCTTTACATATTGTATAATGTCCTTTCTAATTATATCTTGGACACCAATGAATGATTACAAGGTGAAGGAAAACATCTTGAGGAAACTGAAATCGCCAACCCGCATTGAGCAAGCGTGGTGATTACACTCAATCCTTCTCTATATGAAAGGAGACATATGCCCAGCATTGGGACGATAAAAAAGGTTGATGATTATTGCATATCTGACTTCCACAACCCAGTTACTGAGTAATAAGATAATATAATGCTAAGACTGGTGGTCAGACTTTTGCACTTCTGACTTCTGCTATAAAGACCCGTAACGACTGTCAAAGATCTACTGATGACAACAGGGAACAACGCCTCAACATACTTTCACGGAGGAATTTTGGTATGTTATATAAATCAAAATCAAAGCATTTATTTCAAATAAACCAGTTATAGGCACTTTTCAATAGTCAGAAGGTCGGTAAGTCAGTAAGATAAAGCTAGTCGCCCATTCCAAAGAGTAGGAGAAGAATCTATGGAGAAGAACGGGCAAGAAACTCCATGGACACTCTTTTAGCTTTCACTCTTTTACTCTCTTCTGTAGTTGTCAAAAAGACAAAACTTTGATGACAGTGTTTCCAATTTTGTGAAATAGTTTTATTTATCGTATTTTATTTAATAAACGAAAGAGAGAGGGTAGACTTGAGCCACGGTTAAGATCAGCTGCGTAAATATAGTGTTTAAAAATAAATAAGTTATTGTTTTTAAAGTGTGAACGTTTCAAGTGCTTATAAACTAAGTATAGAAAAACATTTATTGAAGATAGACTAATCAGAGTGCTAAAACAACAATAAATACCCGAAAGAACTGAAGGATAGCTTCATATTACCCTATTATTATTATACTCTTTGGCTTCATAAGTGTTTGGTTTTGTTTGGTGTATTGGGGACTTGTTCTAAGTGATATCGACAACAACCAGTGCAGAAACAAGTATTAATTATTCTAAAGTGCATCATTATCCATCACAGTAAATGGAGAAATTCGAACGTTAAATATAACCTTAAAGTACAATGATTTGCAAATTCACTACATAGATCGATATTGTACACAAACATCTACCTGGCGCCACCTTTTAAATTGCGGGTCAACTACGTCTACAATAGACCGAGAACCAGCAAGCTGTCATAAATTTAAATGTTATTTGTCATAGTCAAGAGAGGGCGCCACACATTGAACAGAATTAGTACACGAGTTGACCACTAGAGGGATCTACTAGTACCAAAACAAAACCAATAAATCGATAATCATGGAAGACATCTTACTTGCACTTAAAAGCATACAAAATGACCTTGAGGAACAAAAATCTGAAATCCGTAAAAGTTCTGATAAGATAACAGAACAAGTTACACAAAATATCCAAAAAATTTTAGAAGAAAAAATTTCCAAGATACAGGATCAACACGACATACTGAAGGAGAAAGTAGATAGTCAAGAGAAAAGAATATACTTTTTGGAGAAACAGGCAAGAAAAAGAAACTTAGTATTTTTTGGTATTGAAGACAATGAGTCATCATACGATAATCTTCAAAATAATATCGTTAGCTTTATTAAACATTACTTCGGCACTGACCTAGAACTCAGAGATATTCAAGAGGTGAGAAGAATTGGGATAAAAGGTGGCAGACCTCGTCAAATAACGGTTACTTTTTCTACTCTCAGATTAAAAATTAATATTTTGAAACAAAAAAGCTCACTAAAGGATACTCAATACTATGTGAAAGAAGACTACCCTTTGCACGTCTTATAAAAACGAAAAGAATTACAAGAACAGGTGAAAATAGAAAAAGAAAAAGGTAACAATGTGAGAATAAAGTACGACAGAATAGTAACAGTAAAAAATAATAACAAAAGGCCTCTCCAAATATCACCAGGAAACACATCAACTTCAGCATCTCTGTCAAATAACAACACCAACACGCAGGCCCATAAAAAGAACCGTACACAAAGCTCTGAAAAAAACTTACAAAGATCAAACAGCATGTCTGAAGGGGTCATAAAGCCTAGTATGCTTAACTTTTTGATAAACTAAACAATACTACAACAGCACAAAAAATAGTAACAAGGAAAGCAACCTATAGCAATCAAATCCCCCCTCTCGCACGAATACCATAAACAAGCAACAGAAAAGAAACAACAGAAAACATCTTCCAACCCGGCTGGTCACCGTGGAAGATTTCGACCAAAACCCTCCAAACACAACCACACCAACAAAGAGCAATCAAGACGAGCACTCAACCCAACTTAAAATCTCTACTTATAACGTTAGGACTCTGTCGTCACACGAACGCTTACTAGAACTAGAAAAAGCAATAGAGGAAATAAATTACGATGTAATTGGTATTGCAGAAGTCAGACGAATGGGCAATAAGATAGAGGAGTACAATAACCTAATACTCTGCCACATAGGATGTACACCAGGTAAATATGGAGTGGGCTTTATAATCAACAAGTCACGTAAAAACAACATAGAAAGCTTTATAGGTCTAACAGATCGTGTGGCAATGTTAAACTTAAAGTTTCAAGAGTTTGGGTTATCTATTATACAAGTATATGCACCGACGGAATCTGCCAATGAAGAAGAAATAGAGGAATTTTATAAGACCATCGACAAAGCCATGGAAATAACATACAATAAAAACATTATTGTAATGGGCGATTTTAACGCGAAGGTTGGCGCTCCCAAAGAAGGTGATTACTTAATAGTACAACAACATGGATATGGCACAAGAAACGATAGAGGGCAAAGACTAGTTGACTACGCTACTGAACACAATCTTACTATCATTAATACATGCTTCGAGAAAAACTGCAACCGAAGATGGACGTGGCGTTCCCCTAACGGACAGCACAAAAATGAGATCGACTATATACTATCCAACCAACGAAAAATATTCCAAAATTTTGAAGTCATGAATTTAAACTATCCGTCAGACCACTGACTTATTAGGGCGACAATAAAAATAGCCAAACAAAAACAAAGTAGAGTAGAATTTAAAAATAAAAACATTTTCCAACTAAAGACTGAAGAAGAAATAACAAGATACAATAATAACTTAAGGTCAATGCTACCCTACCCAACCCAAAACTTGAAAAATGTATCAGTACAGAACTACCACGATCAGATAGTAAGCGCCATCAGTAAGAGTTTGCAAAAAGCTCGAGAAACTGGGAAAGAGACACATAGACACCACAGAATACTATCAAATCGCACGGCCTTGCTATTGAAAAGAAGAAAAGAATTACAAGAAACAAAAAATAAGTCGCGATCTATGAAAAACGAGCTTTCTGCTCTCTATAAAGTAACAAACAAATACATAAAAAGAGATTACGCTAAATATAGAGAAGATATAATAGAAAGACATTTGCAGCAGACTGGAAGTTCTAAGAAGGCCTTCAAGGAACTAAGAATGAACAAAACTTGGATAGAGGGACTAAGAAAACAAAGCAGAATTTTATGCAAACGCACTGACATCATCAACGTGGCATCAGACTTCTATAAGAAATTATACAGTGATGTGATTCAAAACCATATCCTCCCATACACAAATGAAAGTAAGGATGAAAGCTATATTAAACCCGTAGATGAAATAGAAGTTATAGAAGCAATAAGAAGTTTGAAATTAGAAAAAAGCCCTGGATCAGACAACATCACAAATGAAGTATTGAAACATGCACACAAAGTATTAGCCGGACCCCTAGAGCAACTATTTAACCTAATACTACAAAAATCTGAAACACCCAAACAGTGGTCTGAATCAGACATCATACTTATCTATAAAAAAGGTGACCCGAAGGATATTGGCAACTACAGACCAATAAGTTTACTACCGAGCCTCTACAAACTTTTCTCTACCATCATAAATAAAAGAATAAGTAATACATTGGAATTTAAACAACCAGTCGAACAAGCAGGCTTTAGAAAAGGATTCTCTACAGTTGACCATATCCACACACTTGAATTAATTATAGAAAAGTATCAAGAACAACAGAGACCACTATACATAGCGTATATTGACTATCAAAAAGCTTTCGATACGATTAAACACTTTAGCATATGGGATAGCTTAAAACGACAGGGAGTAGAAGATCATATATAAAAGTGATAAAAAGTATATATAAAAATAACAAAGGTAGAATCAAGCTAGAAACTCTCGGACCAAGTTTTGCCATAAAGAGAGGCGTAAGGCAGGGCGACCCGTTATCTCCAAAACTATTTATAGCCATTCTAGAAGATATTATCAGCAAGATAGATTGGAGTAAGTCAGGTATATATATAAATGGCGAATACCTAAGTCATTTGAGATTCGCAGATGACCTAGTCTTGCTATCTGAATCTAGCACCCAGCTACAACAAATGATGGAAACTTTACAGTCTACAAGTGTCAGGGTGGGACTGGAAATTAATCTCTCTAAGACCATGGCAATGACAAATAGATGGAGAAGACAAATCATAATAAATGGAGTGCCACTCGACTATACTGACTCATACATCTACTTAGGGAAGCGAATAAGCTTTGATTGTAAAAATAACGAACTGGAAGTGAAAAGAAGAATACAACAAACTCGGAATAAATATTGGAGTTTAAAGGAAATTTTTAAAAGTAACCTTTCCATCTCCCTTAAAACAAAAGTGATGAATTCCAACCTCCTACCAAGTTTGACGTACGGATGCCAGACGTGGAAGTTCACTTCAAAAATAAAAAACCTAATAACTACTTGTCAAAGAGGACTCGAACGCAGCATGCTTAAAATAAAAACACTAGACAAAATTCGACACACAAAAATAAGAGCAATAACTAAAGCAACAAATGCACTAACTTACGCTCAAAAACTGAAGTGGAAATGGGCTGGCCATGTCGCAAGGCTTAAAGACCAGAGATGGACCAAAAAGGTAACGTTTTGGAAAGGACCTCTTGGTAAAAGAAGCAGAGGAAGACCACTGACACACTGGGACGGTGAGATTATTAAGCTAGCCGGCCCACACTGGAAGCAGACTGCACAGAATAGGAACATCTGGTCAGCTTTGGAGGAGGCCTTTACCCAATAATGGGGTTCCTGCGAATTAGGTTAAGTTAATAATTAGGCACATTTAAATAAATTTAAGAAATAAACTATTTAGAAATTTAAGATATAAATTAGTTTTTTAAATAAATAAATTAGGTAAACTAAAGTAAATAAATAAATTTAGTTTTAAAATACATAAATATACAATAAACATGTAAGGTCATAAAAATTAGTAAACTTAAGAAAACAATGTAAAACTAATTAGTAGGAAATAAAAGGCTTTTTATTTTATTTTTTATTTATTTATTTTATTTAATAAACGACATTATATATTATATAATAAACAACATTTAGACACGAACCCACAAAAAGAAAACTTTTAGATTTGCATTTATAAATAAAATTGTTTTGAAAATGAGTGATATCAGTGATAATAGCGAAACGGACAATATCTTACTTTAATAGTTGTACCACCCAGAATTTAAATTACTTTAATTCCTAATGAACTTAAGCTTTGACGGTTTTTGTAAGTTAAATACTTACAAAAAACCGTCAATGCTGAACTTATTTCAAGGTCGTAGAAAAAGTTTTGTATGGCACTGTCGCAAACAGCTATTGTAATACTCGTGCTGATCTATTGTGCCACTCAGTTTCGCTTCGTGGCACAAACTCGCTATCTATTGTACAAACTACCACTCGTATTACAATAGCTATCTTTGCTTGACAGTGGCATAAATAACTATTTCGACCGTCAAATTCGACTAATCGATATTCTTTTGCTCCAAAATAAATTTTTGGTTTGAAATTTTTTGAATTTCGAAAGTGGTGGTGGATAAGAAAATATTTTGTATATATATATTTTTTTAATCGTGTAAATAGTTTTTAAATTAAGAAGTCGTGAATTCCTAAGAATACGCGGTTTGCGTTCAGTTTAAATGTACGTTCAGTTTCATTGGTGAAGTTCGTCCATAGCCATTTTGATCAATGTCATATCAATAACTTTAAAAATGAAGATTCACATATTTTTTTACAACAATCATAAATATTGCTGAGAACGAAAAAACGAGAGTTACCAGCCGTCTTCCAATTTTCTGAATATCCAAATTATGCCTAAAATTGCCGCTATATTACATAATATTGTTCAAATGAGAGACCTACTGATATCTATTACAAAATATCCGCTACCCCGGACGGAACGCGACGCCCAGCGGTTTTTAAATCTGTAATATCTTCAAAAATATTCATTTAAATCATATGCTGTAAAGGGCGATATAGATCTATATTAAATCAAGAATTTAATTAAGGTGTTAAATTGGATAAGGATAAAGTAAATGATAAAAAAATGTTATTGTGAAATATCCATAAGAGATAGACATATACCATCGCGGACTTTTCTGTAGACCTTTTCAATGTGTACAATATTTAGTACATTCTTTTGATAAATATCATAGAGTTCAGCCAGCGTTACACTGCAAACGTGGAAAAAAATTATTATTTACGACATCACATTACAAACCTCAAAAGTAATAGTATTTCTCTACAATTTAATGGATATTATTATACATGACGCGGGTAAACAGTCAGGATGGCGAGGCCGCAGTTCCGGATAGCTGAGGTGTCTTCTCATCCACATGAGCATCCATCGTGGCCAGTATTTAGAGAAAACGTTGCACAATAACTATAGTGTGATGTTCTATTCTTATTATTTTAACTGCACAGACACTTAGATCACTTTAATATTAAGGGATTACTATAATATTCTCAGATTAAAACAGATAAGAGCCACTGAGTTTGAATATGACCAACCCACTCAATCGAAGCTTGAGCAAAGAATGCCCAGCGCCAACCGTCGATCGCCATGTCAAACACAACTCCAGTCGGGGTTACCATTCGCTCCATGGTGTTACCCGCTCTTAATAAAAATCATAATTTATCCGAATACCGACCGATTAATCGACTTCAAAAAATAGTAAAGTAATTTACGGTCAATTGATACTGATACGATAATACAGATCACAATATTCAAAATTAACCAGTCATGCGCCGTCATACATATAAACCTTCCTTTTGAATCACTCTATCTATTAAAAAAACTCTATCAAAATCCGTTGCGTAGTTTTAAAGATTTAATCAGTCTAGGGGACATAGGGAAAAAGAAAGTGACTTTATTTTATAATATATACTGATTATATTTCAGTATTTTAATTTAATTCATTGCCTCCTCCAAGGATAAAACCGCAGGACAACCGGTCCTGCGCCTCCCGCATCCAGTGTGTCAACATTCGCGTATGAGAAAGAAAATAAAAATAAAGAATTAAAGGTGTAGACCAATCAAGGTATTATAAATGAACCTCGAGGTCCTTAGCCGGCTTCCTCCCTGTCGTCGGCGAGCAAGTGGTGGCATCGTCGGCGGAGAGAAATACTCGTCGCTCGAGCTCGACGTAACTACCGCAGCCAGTGTGTGTATAATACCTATACAAAACATAGTTTTACGCCTATTTTTTCATTTATTCAGAAATCTTGTTCCGACATGATATCTGGTGAAGTCGTACGAAGGACGGGTCTGAGCAGTTGTGTTGCGATTTGTGCCGGGTACGATGCGCAGATTTTTTTTTTTCTTTAATTATTATAAACTAGCGCTTGACCGCAATCCTGCCTGATGGTAAGCAGTGACGCAATCGTTGATGGTAAAGCGCACTAGTTCATTAAGAGCCTATTCACTCTAGCCTTGAAGACACTCAAATTGTAGTCCGACGGAAACACCGCCGCTGGCAAATTGTTCCAGTCCCTCGATGTACGCGGTATAAAGGAGGAGGCGAAACGCTTCATCCGGATCGTAGTGGTGTTAACAACGTAAGGGTAGAAACCAGCCGTACGACGGGTCGTCCGCTGGTGGAACGGAGATGGGGGAATTAAATCATGCAATTCCCTCGCACACTCCCCGAAATGCATCCTATATAGAACACCGAAAGGTTGGCTACTCTACGCCTTTACAACTCGAGTTAGATCAGGGTCACCAATCAGCCTCTTTGCACGTCTCTCCACTGAATCCAAAGTGGCCAGGTGACACTTGGCAGCACCAGCCCAAATGTGGTTGCAGTACTCCACACACGAACGGACCTGTGCTTTGTATAACATTAGAAGCTGCCCAGGTGTGAAGTACTGCCGGACCTTTGCGATAACGCCAAGTTTCCTGGCAGCCACCTTGGCCTTTGACTCAATGAACCGCCCAAAGTTAAGGTTCGAGGAAATCTCAACTCCCAAAAGCTGAAGGCGGTCGGAACACTCCAAGGACACATTTCGAAAAGTAGGCGCCAAGGTAAACGGGCTCCTTTTGGCGGTGAAAAGTCACGCCTGTGTTTTGGCGGAATGTTGTTATGTCGCGAGTTTGGTCGTGGAGGGTCTCCAGATCAATCTCCCTCTGGCGCAGCATCGTTGGTCGTGTTGTTGGGTTTAACATTGCATCATCTCACTCAACTGCCGTCTCCCTTCCTATTTACTCAGTTTTTTTGAGTGAATGGGCTCTAAACTAGCGCGCTTTATTTAATTGTAAACTAGTGCTTGACTGCCAAAGAATGTACCTACCTATAGTGCCCACATTTTGCGAGTTACACATACACAGTACGGTTCATTCTCCCCTCTGTAGTCCACTAATATACGCACATGACATTCTCGTTTATTCTCTGAGTCCGTCTCATGCGCTGCACACAACCACCGACAAAGGGGACCAGCTCTGGGAGTGACGGTACCTAAATTCCTAGTTCCTCGGTGGTCAGTCTTTATAGTTCTACAGCTCTCTCAGAACTATAGATGTTAGCGACGTCTCGTCGCTGGAGCTCGGCACAGCTGCCGCGGTCGGTGTCGTCACAGTGCCCACAGTAAGGCTGGGTACCGGCGGCGGCAAGGCGGAGCTGAGCGACGAATGCGGTGGTGATCAGCTTGCACTTCGTAAAAATTTCATATTTATATTAAAGTCCTATAAGGGGGCGATCCTATTGCCGTCAAGCGGAAACAAATCCAGCCTCTGAAGAGCTAAAAAGTGTTGATGATGTAAAGGTTCCAGTCGTTTCAAGATCATATTAAACTATTCGTGTGTAGCTTCTGTCCGTAACAAAATTTCTTGTTGAAACATACATATATTTTACCTATGTTTTTCCCCCTACAATCAGCCTATAATCTTCCCACTATTAGGATATATGCTTCGTTTCTGTGAGAAGGGCTGAGTTAATAATCCACCAAGCAGGCCCAGTGCGAGTTGGTATGTGTCAAATTATGTCGTCGTAATAACTAATCTATTAATTATAGGACATGGCGGTTTGTTCTCAATGTCTTCCTTCAAGCACTGTTTTGAATTTGTCACAGGTGAATTGAAAGACATTTTGCCTTTCCCCCATTAATGCTTTTCACTTCCCCATTACTACTTTGCCCTCCCCCATTACTACTTTACCCTTCCCCTATTACTACTTTGCCCTTCCCGATTACTGATTTGATCTTCCCCATTACTCCTTTACCTTTCCCTAATTACTGCTTTGCCCTTCCCCTATTACTATTGTACCCTTCACCCATTACTGGTTTGATCTACCCCATTACTGCTTTGCCCTTCTCCCATTACTGCTTTGCCCTTAACCCATTATTGCTTTACTTTTCCGCCATTACTGCTATGGCCTTCCTCCATTACTGTTTTGCCCTTCCCACATAACTGTTTTGTCCTTTCTACATTACTGCTTTGCCCAATCCCCATAACAGCTTTGCCCTTTCCCCATTACTGCTTTGCCCTTCCTCCATTCCTACTACATTACTTCTTTGCCCTATTCCTAATAGTACTTTGCCCTTCCCCCATTACTGCTTTGCCCTTCTCCCATTACTGCTTTACTTTTCCCCCATTACGGCTTTGCCCTTCCCACACAACTGCTTTGTCCTTTCTACATTACTGCTTTGCCCAATCCCCATAACAGCTTTGCCCTTCCCCCATTACTGCTTTGCCCTTCCTCCATTCCTACGTTCCACCCTTCGCACGTTGCTCCTTTGCCCTTTCCACATTACTGTTTCGCTCTCCCCACAATACTTTGTTTTCGCTAAGCGTTTCTTATAACATGTTTCTTTTTCTTTTTTAGCTCGGCTCTAAGCGTCTGTAAAAAGCGCTCTATGTATCTACATAGATTACTGTTTACACAGCAGACATTTTTACTCTAAAAGCTATAATTAATAAAACAGACAAATTACAAACAATAAAATTACATATTTTATTTATGGTAACAAGAGACTGCTAGCAAAATAGCAAGTATAATACAATATCAAGTGTCGAGATACACAAAATTATTATAATTCCTTTAATACTTTCAGACATTAACAAAGTAGGAGGCATTAGAAGATTCACCGTTCTGTTTTCAGAACAGCGCTTATCATTTTACAGGAAACAAGTCGCTTTAACATCACCTGACCTCCTCTACCACTGGTTACTAAGGGAATATACATGAATATGCCGTGGATCTTAGAAATCATTTTAAGAATAGTTGCTCATTTGAGTTAGAAGTAGGGCAAACGCTCGGACGTTATCTTGAACGTTACGTGGGCAAAGTCGTTTTGGAAAGTGAGGACGGTCACTTCCCTTTGAGATGCAGACCAAGGCACTTCTCCGATGCAAAACTGTCGGTTTGCCAATTTAAATTGTTATTGTCAAGATTTGAGAGTATATCTACACGTCGTGCTTCAATTCAAAACTCACCCACGAAATGGAACCCGTACCACCACACTAAGATGCTGATGACCCTTCTTTCTTTTTTTTTTTTTTTTTATTAGTGGGGATACCCTCCGCCTGGGAATAACGGAAGGTTATGTCGGACTCCTACCGACTAAAACCCCACTATTCCTTCGAGTACCACCTACCACCACTAAGACGCACATAGGCATGTCCCCTCCTTGAGTCTTAGCGCTCGAGCGACGTCACGGCCCCAATTTCGTCATCCGCATGGTCTTTCTTATGGTGGCCGGAGATCGTTAAGCGCCCTTCGACGCCCGGCTACTCTTCTGGTGCGAGTGGAGTGAGAAGCATGTTCTCTCTCCCTCTCCGCAGCCTCCTTTGCATGCATCACCTCCTCGCAAAAAGAGGCCACAGCATCCCACGCTTCTTCGCTTCCGACCATGGACTGTACAACGACTGGAAGCGAGAGATCACCCGCACCGAGTTTCGCGACGAGAGCATAGCGCTGTTGGGCCCAAGCTGAGCATTCCTCCAGCGTATGTTGCGCCGTGTCCTCGTGGCAACTCGTATGCTGATGACCCTACCGCTCCGCCGTCGCTGACTTCGACAAATACATATAAAAAAAAGTTGCCCCACACTAGGAATATCCATTGTATCGTAGGTGCATTTACAAACATATAAACTCATATACACAAAGAGCCAGACTCGAAAAACTACTTGTAAGGTCATACAAATCTCCCAGATATGAGAGATTTTACATGATCATGTTAGTCCTTTCCTGGGGAATATGGGCGCAAATTCCATTCTTAGGCACAGTAATGCGCGACCACATATTGAACATTTGACTAACGTGTATATTCAAGACGTCGGAATCATCCAAATGGAATGGCCAGATCGTAGAGCAACTTAAATCCCATAGAGCATTTAGGGGACGAGCTCGGGAAGCCAGTCGAAGAATGGTCAAACATAGACCAAAACCGTATTAGAAATTTGGTTTACAGCATGCCACATCGTCTTAATGAAGTGATACGGGCTCGTCGAGGAAACAGAAGCAATTAAAATTTTAGAAAACCTTTTTTTTTGCAGTTTAACTGAGTTGTTTATTTTTGTTGTCAAAAGTTAGGAGTATTGTTTTTTATTTTTTTAGTATTCAAACGAAAATATTGAGTTTACAAACATGTATGTATTATATTTTATGTATAAGTCAGTCATGTATAACATACTACACTTTCACGGATTAGTGTTGTGTATTTATAAAACTATCACACTTTTTTATAAGCGACCCCGATTTTTTGCAACCCAGTGTATTTAATTATTAGATGGTTATCACCACATACATATTATAAAACAAAGTCACTATTACATTCCCTATGTCGCTTTCTATGATTAAATATTTAAAAATACGCAACGTATTTTGATAGAGTTTTCTTTAATAGATAGATTGATTCAACAGAAAGGTTGTTTTGTATATAACATGCATAATATATAAGAGGAACACTGATAATTTTTGAGGTTTCTAACACATCTCGCAAGATAAATCCATTTTTTTCTTACATTGCAAACGTTGACTGAACTCTATGAGATAGATGAAAAGAATGTACTACAGTATTGTAGACCTTAAAAATGCCTACAAAAAAGTCAGCGACACCATATGTCTACCTAATATAGTTTCTTCATTATGACTATTTTTTATGTTTGAAAAGTTAATTAAAATTCAAGTCGTAATAAGAGCCCACTATTTGTTCCTTATTATTAATCCTTATCCAAATAAATTACGTCATATCAAAGGTAATTTCCGTAGCATAAGATCTCTTTTTGAATTATTGGAATTGGTTGTTTCGTTTAGGAGATATCACGATTTATTCAAAACTAAACAGCAGAAAAAATCCGCGTGCCGCTCGCGCCCGTGCCGGCCGCCTGCTACTTGAGTGTTTCTGTGCCTAAACCGCGGAAGGAGTGGGGTGGAGTGGGGTACCATTATTTCGAACTAACTTGCTACCCCGATAGGCTTCCATAATGTTTGAAGGTGGTGGAACTGACTATCTATGGACAATAAGATCGATATATCTTGCAGAGTCAGATATATTTGCTGATAGGCGGATGGGCGGCACAGTAGACATTATTTTTATTGAAGGGTGGCCCTTCTTAAGGAAGTTGGCGTTTCTTAAGGAAGGCTTAGGTACATATCATTTGTCTACGTGCGAAGCCGGGGCGGGTCGCTAGTAGAAAATAAATTAATAAAAACCCATTACATTTTTGGGTAAGGCTATTTGCTTGCGACATTCTGTTCACGCTCATTTATATAAAAAAAAAAACAAAATAGAATGTACATATTATTTGATTAACCCTTTCTCTAATAAAGTCACACATATCTCACTCATATTTTACTCACACTGCTCACATAGTAGAACTTTTCTTTATCACCGTGTGAACTTGTCAGATGTACGAATTAAACTTACGACGACAACGGTGTTACCCATTATATTTTGTAAAGAAAAGCCTTTGAACTTCACGTAGATGTACCTACCTTTTATTATTAATTAATCGACGTTTGTTCTGTTTGACGTTTTTCGATCGATCTTTAGACCAGACAAACGCGATTTTCTATTAGTTTGTGACGTGTACGATCTACTAACTCTGCTGTAACTAATTAATTCCACAAAGTGAATCTATATTATTCACAACGTTATTTTTACTGACAATATTATGTCCAGAATGTGCAACTGAATCGATTCCAATGATTTTTACACCGTGTTATAAGTTTCCCAAAAACATTCATAAATTATTGCAGTGTGATAACCGAGCGCACAACACAATTGGCGGTTGATCATAGTACTACGCGCATAGTGAGTCAGGGCCCCCTGCACCACGCTGCTGTAGGTGCGTTAACCATATTTTTGTTGAGACAAGCAGGTAAGATAACAAGCTCATAAGTTTGTGGTTTTTCATATGTTTTTGAAATTTTGTACATAGATTCTTTGCTTATAAAAATACTGGACACGTGTTCCGGGTTTCGCATGTACAAGAAAGTAAGTTCTCTGTATGAGAGGAGACCTGTGCCCAGAAGTGGGACGATAAAAAGGTTGATGATGATGATGATGATGAAAGCGCCTGACAGGGTTCGAACCTAAGTAAATAAAATGTATGTAATACAATGTGTAAATATTGCATCAAAACTGCTCTCAAAACGGTGAAGGAAATCACCGTGAGGAAACCGACATGTCCTAGAGGCAAAACTTTAAAGACATGTGACATCTGCTAACTCGCACTGGGTCCGTATGGTAGATTATGGCCCGCTCTCTCTCACCAAGAGGGCCTATGTCCCAGGAGTGAGAACAGGCTGATTATGTAATGTGCGCCATCACTGCTTACCATCAGCCGGGATCGCGATAAAACACTAATTTATAACATAAAAAAATGGCAGCATATTCGCATATATTATATACCGGGCTTAGAATAGTCCCAACCCATATCCTCTCGTGGGTGTCGTAGGAAGCGACTAAGGGAACTCTCACCAGGGAAGCGGGCAGCAGCGCTTCTCCTGTGGAATATCAAATTACTGCGATCCCCAACTCGCCTCTCAAGCGTGGAGATTATGGCAAACCCCTTCAAAGCAATGAAAGCCTGGAGGGAGGCCTTAGTCCTTAGTGAAGTCGTGGTAGCCTAGTGGTTAAAACACCAGCCTCTCAAGTTTGAGTGTGCGGGTTCGATTCCAGGTCAGGCAAGTACCAATGTAACTTTTCTAAAGTTATATGTACTTTCTAAGTATATCTTGGACACCAATGACTGAAGGTGAAGGAAAACATCTTGAGGAAACCTGGACTTTATAAGTCTGAAATCGCCAACCCGCATCGAGCAAGCGTGGTGATTACGCTCAATCTTCTCTGTATGAGAGGAGACCTGTGCCCAGCAGTGGGACGATAAAAGGTTGATGATTGTGGTGGTGGAGGCCTTAGTCCAGACGTGGACCTCTATAGGCAGAAGAAGAAGTAGAAGGAGGTATCTATACCAGGGGCCAAACCTCTTTAACTCAAGACGTTGCTCAGCTATCTCACTTGAAAACTTGCTACCTACACAAGTTTAAATAGAATGTTCTATTTTATTACCTACAACATTTTCATAACAAACCATCACTCATAAAATAAATAATTGCTCACAATTTTAAAGTGTCAGTGTAACGGGATTTGCGTTTCAGTTTTAATGAGCCGCGAGTTATTATAGCGTCGGCATAATTAATTGTACGAGATGGTTACGTTTACGTAACATCGCATCCATTTTTCAGAACAGACTTGGTAGCTTTGTAGTTTAAAAGCTAGATTTTATAAGATTATTCCTTTGTAAAAGTTGAAACATGAACTCGTCTAACATCATTATTTTTGAAAATATTGAGGCTTTTTCTAGAAAGAAATAAATATGAAGAGAATGCCATCCCGGCCTTATACAGAAAAAGTTCTTGGAAACTGAGGACACCTTTGCGCATATGTTCTTTTAACATACACGCATCACACAAATTAGAACAGAATCTCTCTGGACACTTAATTTTTTTTTTTTAATTATAAACTAGTGCTTGACTGCAATCCCGCCTGATGGTAAGCAGTGATGCAATCGTTGATGGTAAATCGCACTAGTTTATTAAGCCTATTCACCTAAAAAACTTAGGAATAGGAAGGGTGGCGGTAGTTGAGCGAGGTGATGCTATATTAAACCCAAGACCAACACGACCAACGATGCTGCGCCAGAGGGAGATTGATCTGGAGACTCTCCACGCCCAAACTCCCGACCCAACAACATTTGGTGCATCGTACCCGGCACACATTGCAACACAACTGCTCAGACCAGCCCTCCGTACGGCTTCACCAGACATCATGCCGGAACACGACGAATCGCTTGGCGGCAAGACCTTGTCTGGTGGGATGACGTTAATTAAACACCGTGCTTCGAGATAGACTGTCGTTTAATCCAATCTTCAAGTACCTCCCAATATTGACATTTATATAAAAATGAGTATACCTACAATCCCCTTCTTTAAAAATAAAATAATACACTTACAATTTCTCCTTGAAGAGAAACAGAGAAAATAAAAAACATGCAATTAGGTCTACTTATAAATAATCCTGAAATTTACTATTATAAATTTACAGCTTTTCTTTTATAAGTAACCAACATTAATTTTAATTACTAAGTAAGTAACATTGTTATCTTATGCTTCTCAAACCAATTGTACAATGTTTATTAATGCTAATAATATCAATCATATCAAAACCAAAGTAATATTTTAAAAATTAAATTAATTATATAGGAAATTATATCTATTATTATATGAATTTGGAGACCTTTATACAAGAATATGTGGTTTACTAATACAATAAAATTACAAATATTGCAACTTTGATTGATATTGAAATTATTAATATATTCTTATAATACCTAATTAATATATGATATGAGATGATTAATTTGATTAATATATGATCATGTTTATTATTTAATTATAATATTTTCAAACGCAATTATTATTATTTATTTATTATTAACAACTAAGTAGTATTTATACAGTTATTTCTTTTTACAGTTTAAGTTCAATATCTAAACTTATATTTTATACTTCAATGAATTACAATTATTAAAATTTCATATGCGTACTTACATTAAACAAAAAAAAAAATCATACATATAATTTGTTCAAATACATACATGCGCGTGTGTTTGTTTACGTTTGGTCTGTGCCTGCGGAGAATCCCCACCGATCAGGAGGTCGTACTGTCCTGCCATAACGTGTACGATAAAAGTTATTAGAATTAGCCGGTTGTTGCGGCGCCGGCGCACTGGAGCTGAATGAGTCACTACTTGTGTTTGCATTCAAACCTGTGTCATAACCGATGTCATCATATCTACCATAAGTACAAAGATCTTGCCTGTATTCTGAATCCCTTATCAAATGTTTTCTATTTCGCCTCACTACCTTTCCATTATTCATTTTTACTAAGTAAGATCGTATTCCTGCCATTTTTATTATTGTCCCTGATGACCACGATTTACCCTTTCGTATTTTTACTTTTTGACCTACTTTTAGAGGACATAAGTTCCTGCTACCTTTATCATGATACATTTTTTGCATTACTTGACGTTTTTGGAGACTTTCTTTTACATGTTTATGGACTTTAGGAATAAAAAAAATTTGTGAACAGGGAACTATGCTTCTTAGTTTTCGATTATAGAGTAATTCAGCAGGAGATGGTATATTCTGACTTATTGGTGTATTTAAGAATTCCAACATTGCCAAATTAAAATCTTTATTTTCATATTTAGTTTTTCTCATAATATTTTTTATAGTTTGTATAGTACGTTCTACCTGCCCATTTGACTGTGGGAATTCTGGAGAACTTTTCATGTGCACAAATTTCCATTCATCAGCAAATTCTTTAAAATAGTTAGAGGAAAATTCCGGCCCATTATCAGAAACGACTGTTTCAGGTATACCCTGTCTACTGAAAATAGTTTTTAATTTACTTATTACATGTCCAGAAGTTAAGGAATTTAGTTTCTTTAACTCGACAAATTTGCTGAAATAATCTACTACTAACAAAAATGAATCTTTTCCCAAATGAAATAGGTCTATACCTATCTTACACCAAGGCCTATTTGGTATTTCGTGTGAGATTAGAGGTTCTTTAGTATTAACTTTCCTGTAGGTTAAACAAGCCTGGCAGTTCGACAAATAATCTTGCAGTTGGGAGTTCATATTAGGCCAATACATGATTTCTCGGGCCGTTAGTTTACATTTTTCTATTCCCAAGTGACTGCTATGAATTTTTGCTATCATATCTCTACGCATTTGTTTTGGAATTATTACTCTGTTGCCTCTCCAAACTATACCAAAATCCACCGTTAATTCGTCCCTACAGCCCCAGTAGCAGTTTAAACTGCAATCTAATTCTTTCTTGTCATTGGGCCAACCAGACTTTATTATTTTAATTAATTTTTGTAATTCATTATCATCACTCGTGTGCTTTTGTATTTGTAATAAATGTGAATCAGTTAGTTCATTCGCTGACGTTATAGCACACACTTGCGCTTTCGCGTTGAGATTATCTCGCGGCGATGTTTGTACCGCCTGCCCCGGTGCTACTGCACGCGATAAGGTGTCGGCCAGGTATAGATACCTACCTGGCTTGTAAACAAGTTGAAATGTATATGGTTGTAGTCTCATCAACATTCGCTGTAAACGTGATGGCGCGCTCAGTAAAGGTTTTTTAATAATGCTAACTAAAGGTTTATGATCAGTTTCAATTGTTATATTCGAGTGCCCATATATGTACATATAAAACCTTTCGCAGGCAAAAACACATGCAAACAATTCTTTTTCGATTTGTGCATACGCTTGTTCAGTTTTAGTCAATGATTTAGATGCATAACAGACAGGCAAACTATTTTGCATAAGACAAGCACCCAGTCCTGTTTTACTTGCATCCACAGAAATAACAATTGGTTTATTTATGTCAAAGTATTGTAATACTGGCGGACTAATTAAACAGTTTTTTATATTTTGAAAAGATTGTTCATGAACTGGGTCCCATTCCCATTGTATATCCTTCTTTAATAGCTCTCGAAGTTTATGCGTTTTTTCAGACAAATTTGGTACAAAATTATTTACATACGTAACGAGGCCCAGAAATCTTTCTAGATCTTTCGTGTTTTTTGGACTAGGCATTTCTTTTATAGCTATTAAATGTGAATCATCTGGCAGAATACCGTTTTGCATTATTTTGTGCCCCAGGTATTTAATTTCTTTTAAAGCTATTTTGCACTTAGATTTATTCAATTTGATATTTATTTTCCGACATCTGTCTAAAACTGCCCTTAATCTTTGATCATGAATTTCCTTTGTTGGTCCATGGATTAATAAATCATCCACAAATAACACTACCCCGTCCAAGTCATCAAACTGCTGATATAAGCGTTTATGAAAAATTTCAGAAGCTGAAGATATTCCATATGGCATCCTTAGAAATTTAAACCTACCAAAGATTGTATTAAATGTACATAGATCTGTGCTTTCTGGATTTAATTTAATTTGCCAAAATCCATGTTTGGCATCGAGTGTACTAAAATATTTAGCTCCTGCCAAACATGTTGATATTTCTTCAAAAGTAGGCAACTTAAAATGTTCCCTTTTTATTGATTTGCTAAGTTCACGAGGGTCTAAACATATTCGCAAGTCCCCATTTGGTTTTTTCACCACAGTTACATTATTGACCCAATCAGTGGGGCCTTCTACTTTAGCAATGATACCATCTTTCTGCATATCTTCTATTTTTTTTCTAAATTGTTCTCGTAAAGCTACAGGTAATTTCCTTGGGGGGTTGACGACCGGTTTTGCATCAGGTTTTAATGTAATTTTATAATCTCCTGGTAGACAACCTATTCCTTCAAAAATATCTGGATATTCTTGTAATATTTTGTTATTATCGTTCATTTTACTGATTGTCATTACTCTTTTAATTAAATTAAGCTCCTCACATGATCCTTTGCCTAAAATAGGAGGTGAATCCACATCTGTTACAATAAATTTTAAAAAGTAAGATGTGTTTTTATATCCTACTTTTAAATAGCACTTCCCAATGACTGAGATATTATTCCCAGAGTAAGCTTTTAATTTAATGGAAGTCTTGTTCAAATCTTTTTCATTTATTTTTAATAAACTGAGAAAATTTTTAGGTATAATATTAACATCAGCTCCAGTGTCCAGCTTAAAATTAATAAAACTGTTACAAATTTTTAATTTGACTGTCCAATCACTACTAGCTTTATCAATTTGACAAATTACCTGATCAGTGGAGTCTCTTTCCACTGCATGTACACGACCCTTGCAGCTCCGTGCAAAATGATTCATGCGATTACACCGGTCACATCTTTGGCCATAAGCGGGACACCTGTTCTTCTCATGCACTGCACCACATTTGCCACACTGTCTCTGATATTTATTTTTGCCACGATACGAGTACTGGCTTGCGTTCTGGTTACGTAATTCCTGCGCGCCACCGCTGGCGTCGCCGCCTGCGCGGCCACCGGTCGCTCGCCCCGATGTTCCCGGGCGTGGACGAATACTATTTTCCTTAAATCGCCTATTGCGATTTACATAATTCACGTTGTGTTCACTGCTATGGCTTTCTTGTAACTGATGCACTCGATGTTCCTGACTTTCATTTTTTATACTCAGCGCTTGTTTTCTTGACATCTCAGCTAACAGACATATATCCAAAGCTTTATTTAAACTTACTTCTGGTTCCCGCAACAATCGCTCCGATAGGCCTATATCATTTATTCCACAGATTAATCTACTGCATATCAAATCATCCCTGAGTTCTTGAAATTCGCAATTTGCCGCCATTTTGTTAAGTTCAAATACGTATTGCTCGATTGACTCAAGTTCTTTTTGATCACGTTTAAAAAACTTATGCCGTTCAACTGCCAAATTCTTTTTAGGAATGAAATATTTATCGAACTGTGTGAATAACTCTTGTATATTTTTACTCTCCGGCTTAAATTGGTCATAAACTTCGCGGCATTTCTCACCGATAATATGCAATAAAATATTCACTTGTACTTTGTTGTCCTTCTTAGATAACTCGCACGCTTCATAATAAATTAAAAACGATTTTTTCCAGTTAATCCACTGGCGACTCAAATTTCCCGATGATATATTATCCATATTATTTTCAAAAATAAATGGTTGCGGCGGTTGTAAAACTGACTCCATTGTTGTACACTTACTATTGGATCGATGTTATCTTCACTATGCTGTATTTTTATCAATCACAACTCACTTCACGAGATTTTAATAGTCTTAATTTTATTTTATTGTAATAATTAACTACCGGCTGCGCCATGTGAAGGTATCAGGGATGACGTTAATTAAACACCGTGCTTCGAGATAGACTGTCGTTTAATCCAATCTTCAAGTACCTCCCAATATTGACATTTATATAAAAATGAGTATACCTACAGGTGGTAACTTCTGCCGGCAGCCGATGTTATAGCCTACCACCAAGAACCACTTAGATCTTTTGCAAATGTTCTGAACAGACTAGGAAGCTTAATCAAATTCTAGTGGGAGGTGGGCTGGTTGAAATGACCAGTGGCATCCACCATAGCCCACAAACAATGTTCAACTTGTAGAACTAAGTGAGGACATCAATCCCAATAATATAGAACATAATTTTATTATAACTAAACAATGGATACCAAAATTCTCAAGTCAGATCAGTTGGATTTATTATTCATGTACAAACAATAAAATACATAATGATGCAAAAAAATTAAGATCTGAATACAAAGGTGTTGCTTCTTTCTTAAGAAATATCTTCCAGCAGACCTGCGAAAGGAGAAGTAAAACAGAAATGTAGACAATAGTGTGAAAGAACAAGGAGGAAATAAAATATGAATATGATAAGTATAATAGAAATTATATTAAATATACCTAAGAATAAATAATCCAAAAATAATTACATAAGTGTACTTAAATGAATACATAATACTAAAATATATAAATACTAGCTGTTGCCCGCGACTCCGTCCGCGTGTTGATATAAAAAAGCGCCTTTTGAAATAATGGGAGCAATATATACGTCCGCGTTTGCCCCCGTTGTCGCAACATTTTTTGTTACTGCTTTGCTCTTATTTTTCATAGCGGGATGTTAAATAGCCTATGTCCTTTCTCAGGGTCTAGACTATCTGTGTACCAAATTTCATTACAACCGGTTCAGTAGTTTTGTAGTGAAAGCCGGACAGACAGACAGACAGAGATACTTTGGCATTAAACAAATTCTCACAGTACAGAAGAACGGTAATGCTCTTTTATGCAACGTTTAAATTATAGAAATAGTGTTAAAATCATGAACGTTAGGCGGGAGTTCTCTACTGGTTACATATCTTTCATGACACCTGGATTGAACAGCCGTCGTCGCTGATTAGGGCTACTTATTAGATACTGGCCACTATAATGGTTCCAACTGGGATACAGGCCCCATGTCTATGAGAGGGACTGGGCCATAATCCGCCACGCGAGCCCAGGGTGGGTTTGTAGATAACACGTGTCTTCTTGTCGGTTTCCTCACGATGCTTTCCTTTAACAGCAGTGGTGATGATTCTTTTTTTTAACGTTTGTTGTGTTGATTTTGGTGGTAAAATGCACTACTTTGTTAAGAGCCTCTTCACTCTAGCCTTGAAGACACGTATTTTGTAGTCAGACGTTAAAAACCGCCGCAGGAAAATTTTTCCAGTCCGTCTCTCGATATACATGGCATAAAAGACGAGGCGAAAAGCTTCGTCCGCATCATAGCGATGTCAACAAAATAAGAATGAATACTCGCCGTACGACGCCGTCCAATGATAAAACGGTGATGGCCGCATCATATAATTTAAAAAAAAAAGTCATTTATTCAGATTAGGCTGAGAATCAGCCCTTTTTGAACGTCAATCCATACTAATATTATAAATGCGAAAGTAACTCTGTCTGTCTGTCTGTCTGTTACGCTTTCCCGCCTGAACCTCTCAACCGATTTTGATGAAATTTGGCACAGACAATCTTTAGACCCTGAGAAAGAACATAGGCTACCTTTTATCCCGGAAAAATTTGATGTTCCCGAGGGAAATCTAAAAAGCGCGATATAACCGAACTCCACGCGGGCGAAGCCGCGGGCGGAAAGCTAGTATTACATAAGACAGTCCCCCAAAACGCCCACGCATCGACACTTCCTAGTGCTTTCGCTGGGAAGAAGAAGTGACAGAACAAACTCCACAGCAGCACAGCTGCCTGTTCATTTTAAAAAAAGCACATGATTTTATACAATACTATGTATATTGCGTCAAAATACCAGAAAAGCAAAAACAAAAAATAAAATATCATTAAAATGGAAATTTAGATAAGTAAAAACTTATTACCTAAAAGCCCCAGGTATAAAGGGCGTGACCCGCGTGACAGCTCACATATGTATGCATTGTAAAAAAAAAAACAATTTATATGAACTCATGTAATGTGTCAGTAAGCAAATTCTGGAGAAGGAACACAAACATTGTCTTGAGTTAATCAGAGCGACTAGCTATTCTTATAATTTAAGTAGTCATTTACAGAATAATATGCCTTTGAACAAATCTCCCGCACACACTCTCCAAAATGCATCCTATAGAATACCGACAGGCTGGCTACTCTTCGCCTGTGCTCCAGGCTTTGGAGACTACCTAGTTACCTAGGCTAGCTACCTAGTTTACATAAACTAAGGTACCTGCCCAGCTTTTTCCTTAAAACTTGGTTACCTTTGAAACAACACTATTCTCCTGTTAATAGTCATTTCTGGTAATTACCTGCTGCTCAATAGTTTTGCTACTAAATGAGACGCTGTCATTGCTGATGGAAGTCTATTAGAAATCCTGTCACGGACGTATTGCCATTAGGTAACATGACAGATTAATTGGGTCGGTTTATTGACACACGCTGTTGGAGGCAGCTAAACAGACATCAATAAATTAATTTTCGATATTTGCCCTATTTGCTCGACACGCTTTCGATCACAATCTAATGGGTTTGAAGGAAACTCGTAACCCATTACTTCGTGTATTTGAAGAATTCTTCAACTACCTCGTACATTTCGACGCCCAATGTAATGATCGGGCAAAGTATTATTGACCTTAGTCATCATCATCATCCCAGCGTTAATCCCAGTCGCATCCGAAGCCTTTTCAGCTTTGGAGTCTGGGGTCCGCTTTACCAGTCCAACTGCTGATATGGCTAAACTTCGACATTTTCCGTGAAGCGACTGCCGTCTGACCTCCACAACCCGAAGGCGACATCGAAGCAATGCAGTTAGACCAATTGTTGGACTTTTTGAGGGCTCCAACAACCCGTAACGACTGCCACTAGATGTTCGTATGGCAACCGGGACCAACGGCTTAACGTGCTTTCCGAGGCACGACCAGACCAGTGCAAATATGCAATATTCATGCATACAAATACTTGCACTGTGCGGGGATCGAACCCGCGCCACCTTGCGCAGCGGCCGCGTCCGCTACCGCTACGCCACGGAGGCTGTCTGATAAGTCTGATCTCAATCTGTCAAAAATTCTTCTGTTATTGACCTTAGTATTAGCCCTTTTTTAACAGACTTCTAAAAGGTTACTCAGTTCGACCGTATGTTTGCTTTATTTATGCTTGTTCGCGGATAACAAACAAAGTCGTTTATGAACCGATTTTGATGATTATTTTTTATTAAGTAAATTTATATAAGTGGTTGTTAATGTTAATTTATATAAGGAAATTAGGGTCTTATGATGGAAGAACAGGGAAACCAAGCAGATCTTTCAAAAATCGTAGGCGCGACTAGAGCATTTCTAAGTTTCTACTTATACTTCTATAAGAGCTTTATACCTAGATGGATTGGAATTGTAATTAGGGGCCTTATGATGAAGACTAACGCACTAACTATGGCAAAAAAGTGCAATGTACGAAGGTGCAGCATTGTTCAACAAATTGCCAAAAAAAATTAAAAACTAAAAGTCTTTCATTATTTAAAAAGCATTTAAAATTGCATATATTCAGTCAAGCGAGCGCACCTTAGTACATGCCACATCTAGTTGTGCGAGCTCCATGTTGTGTTAGCAATCTACCCTACATATTTTTTTTTTTATTTTTGTATAGTGTCTTACTGTACTGTACGTCTTGAATATTTTGTTTAATTTAGTATTTAAAAATTTCAAGACGAAAGACAGCTAAGGGAATTCCTCAAAGGTTTGCAGTAGCTACATGAAATTAAATTAGTTGTTTTTCACTTTGTAATGTTTTTTCCAGTACCAGGAGTGTACCAGGAGCCATGGTATCTATTTCGAACATCCCCTGGCACATTAGTATTAACCCTGAGACTAAATTTGTATCTGGTAGATGACAGATGGCTTGGCCTGAAAGAGACTTCAGCATAACTAGCGAAATGTGAGGTGATAAGTATAACTCTGCGTCAAATTCTGTCTAACCCTTCGGGGTTACCGGCGTGATGTTATAAATTAAATGAGTTTATTTTCAAGTTACAAGACCCATACAAACAGATATATAAAATGAAACACGCATGATGACAAGCTCAGACAAATAGCGAACACACACAAGCACAGACTACAATCTATGGTAATATACTAATTATACTAATACTGATACTAATAATATGAATATTTGCCTTGGTCTGGTCGTGCCTTGGAAAGATTATCATTCTTTTCGAGGCACGACCATTGGTTCCGGTTGCTATACGAACATCTAATGGCAGTCGGAACGGTTTCTTGGAACCCTAAAAATTCCAATAATTGGTCTAACTGCAATGCTTCGATATCGCCTTCGGGTTGTGGAGGTCAGACGGCAGTCCCTTCATTGAAAGTATCGAAGTTTAGCCAAATCAGCAGTTAGAGTAGTAAAGCCGACCCCAGATTTCAAAGCTGAAATAGCTTCGGATGCGACTGGGATTAACGCTGTAATGATAATCCATACTAATATTATAAATGCGAAAGTAACTCTGTCTGTCTGTCTGTCTGTCTGTCTGTCTGTCTGTCTGTTACGCTTTCCCGCTTAAACCTCTTAACCGATTTTGATGAAATTTAGCACAGACAATCTTTGGACCCTGAGAAAGAACATAGGCTACCTTTTATCCCGGAAAAATATGATGTTCCCGAGGGAAATCTAAAAAGCGCGATATAACCGAACTCCACGCGGGCGAAGCCGCGGGCGGAAAGCTAGTGAGTATATAAAGCCCGCCGGAGGTGCTTATGGCTAAAATAATAACAGCCGCACAGGCCGATTGATCAGGTTAAGCTACGCTTGACGCGGTTGGTTTGTAGATGGGTGACCATCTTTACATACCGAAACTCCTCCGTGTCTTGGAATGCGCAGTCCCAATCCTCTTTTGTGGACCTTTGACAGTGGTTACGAATTGTCAGAAGGCCAAAAGTCTGACCACCCATCTTACCGAGATTACTAACCCAATGGGTTGTGATCCCGCAGGATCAATAGCCTAACACACGCTCTTGGGCACCAACTCCTGTGAGCTGGTACTAAGAACCCAATAACACGTAACCTGACCAGCATGGCAATTACGTAACACACTATTTATAGTACCAATGGGTTTCATTTTGACAGTTCAACAACATTCATTGCGTTATTTACTTTGTTGAGGAGACGTATTTTTCGAGCACATGAAGCAATAGATGAGCAATATGCTTCAAAATAATTCAAATTGATAGTAGATAATAGTGTGTTACGATGGAAATCTTCTAGAGTTCGCTGCTGAACAGTCGCACTTGTAACCACGAGACCAACTGGGCAGGTCAGTAAAGAAATTGAGTCTTATGCAAATACATTAAAACTTAAATCTCTTTTTTTAATATCTATATTATAAACTAGCGCTTGACCGAAATCCTGCCTGGTGGTAAGCAGTGATCGTTGATGGTAAAGCGCACTAGTTTATTAAGAGCCTATTCACTCTAGCCTTGAAGACACTCAAATTGTAGTCCGACGGAAACACCGCCGCTGGCAAATTGTTCCAGTCCCACGATGTACGCGGGGGTTTTATTCAGTAGTTGACACCCCCTTCCGCTCCGTCCAAAGCAGGGTCATTTGATGATTTCCCATCTTGAAAAAAAGGATATATGTAATTTCTTGATTGAGATAAATTGTAAATTTAAGTCTGGTGTTCTCTGAGTAAAAGTGTACGAGTTGTCTAGTGTACCCTGTTTTTTTTTTTTTTCTTAGGTGACATTAGAGCAAGGAAATTGACTTATTTCCTCTACATTAACAAAGCGTCTGCAGTATAAGTGCTTGTAACGTTGTTATGGTTTAATTAACGACAATATGCGGTCTACGGGCGGTCGATAAATGTACTTATATGTATATTATGTATAAGTATTGCATACTATGTTGCGAAATATACGGGCTGGTATTCGTCCAGATCATACTTTTTTGGATGGAATGGAATTATAATAAGATAGAAGAGACACCGGGGTGGTTTTAGTCAGTAAAAGTCTGACAGACCCCGTCGCCCACCCTAGGGAGGCGGACATACTATGAGGATTTCCACCCCGAAAAAAAAAAAAAGGAGTGCAACACAACTACTAATAAATATGGTGGTTAGGCATAAGCGAAATAAGATTTTGACAGTGACATTTTATTGACGTGACATGTATCTAAGGCTATCGTATCTATATTATTTACCATATGACTGCGAAAAAAACAAAACATGAATTCCGAACATACGGTCCAATAAATAAACACAATCAACTCAAATAAACACTCGACACGAACACAACGGGAAAATAGAACTGTCAAAGTCGCCAATCAAACGTCATAACCAGTGTCATGGCTACCTTAATAAAGGGTTATCTCACTAAAAACGTTTCAAATAATAAGTTATATATACCTGTATTTTAATATGTCGAAAATAAAAACCTAAATACCTTTTTGAGATACGTACGTCATCATCATCATTTCAGCCAAAAGATGATGAAGCCGTCCACTGCTGGACATAGGCCTACCTCAAGGATCTCCACGACGACCGGTGCAGTGCCTCCCGCATCCAGCGGTTTCCCGCGACCTTCACCAGGTCGTCGGTCCACTTTGTCAGGGGCCTACCCTACGCTCGAGAACCCGATTAATTTAATTTACTTTAATTTAAAGTTATTATAATTCTTAATTTAAATGTCAATTAATTTAAATTAAGGAAGTTTTAATATTATTCAATTTAATGTAACTAACCCTTAGTTGATAAGTTATTGTTGTACTAACCATTGGACCATTGTTGTCATATTAAATTTAAAAAAAAAATCAATATCTATACTAGTATATAAATTTAAAGAGTTTGTTTCTTTGAACGCGCTAATCTCAGGACGCAAAAAGAATTTTTGAAAAATTATTTTTGCGTTGGATTGCCCATTAATCCAGGAAGGCTATAGGCTATATAACATCACAGTGCGATCGATAGGAGCGGAGCATATGAAAAAAATACGTACGAAGTCGCTGGCGGCCGCTAGTAACAAATAACTTTCCTAAAGAAATTATAAAATCTTCCAAGTACGTGCCCGCTATCATTCCGTTAGGCTGCCTGTCTGTTGAAGCAGAGCGAGGCTGTAGTGCGGTGAAATGACGAAATATCAATCACTAAGGTCCGTATTACAGAATGTTACTCAAGACTCAAACATTACTTAAAACTAGTTTCAACCAATCAAAAGGCTTCAAACGAGACTTAAGTAGAGCTTGAGTTTTGAGTGACGTTCTGTAATACGGACCTAAGATTGTAAGCGGAGATTTTTCACACAACTCCATTGGTAAATTTTCATCCGTTTCTCCTCTCCGCAGCGTAGACTGTAGACAAAATAACTTCTCGAAAACTTGCCAACAAGTTTGGTAAAACATCCCCTCGTGAGTCGCCCCACGTAACTAGCTGCCATAACCATGTCGTAGGTTTAATTAACCGGCACTGTTATTGTATGAAGCATTGATAACAAGGAACGTGTGTGCCCGTGCATAATTTGATGTGAGGCCCTTATTTTATTTGTTAATAAAACACAAAATTACATATGTCTAGAGTTTGTTAAAGCGTTGGGCAAGGAGCAGCGGATTTGATCCCCGCGCAGTGCAAATATTTCTGTGCACGAATATGAATATTTGCACTGGTCTGATCGTGCATCGGAAAGCACGTAAAGCCGTTGGTCCCGGTTGCCATACGAACATCTAATGGCAGTCGTTACGGGTTGTTGGAGCCCTCCAAACTCCAACAATTGGTCTAACTGCGTGTGTGGCAAGAGCATCATCTTTCCGCTCCCTCCCCGCTGCCTCCTTCTGCAAGAGGACGGTCTCACAGAAGGAGGCGGCAGCCTCCCATGCACTCTCGCTTTCAACCATGGCTCGAACCATGGTTGCCAGAGAGAGGCGTCCGCCTCCGATTATTATGTCTAGCCTGTATTATCCCATTACCGGGCAACGACTTCTGTATCTTCTTTCCACTTCTTATGCTTTGAGCTAGTGAGAACCAATAATCTCGTCATGGTGTCCTTGGTCTCCTTTGATCTCTTGACGTTCGCTGGGACCTTTTTTCCGAAGGTGGAAAAATCCTCATGGACTATCCGGGGGACGCGGAGGGGTGTGCCGGACTCTTACCGGCTACAAAACCACCTAAGCATTCGTCATCTGCCTTTTACCTCCCAATTCTACGGGTCGACGGAGTTCGACGGGTCTCTTCTCGCGCGAGCAGCCCTCAGCGGGTGCTCTCATCTGATTGGCGGGTGCGAACGCGTCACAACATCAACTCGGCCATGCGACGGACGTTGGACTCCCTGGGTCCTTCGCCCGTCGGCGATTATAATGGAGACGTTCTCTGGGATCTGGTGGGCATGGTTGTAGTTTTAGCCTACGACTCATTCAACATAGAACAAACGTGTTACATTAAATACTAGCGGCCGCCAGCGACTTCGTTCGCGTCGAGTTAGTTATGCTCCGATCCTATTGGTCGCAGCGTGATGATATATCGCCTAAAGCCTTTCTGGATTAATGGTCTCATCATCATCAACCTTTTAACGTTCCACTGCAGGGCACAGGTCTCCTCTCATACAGAGAAGGATTGAGCGTAATCACCACGCTTGCTCAATGCGGGTTGGCGATTTCAGACTTCAAGTCCAGGTTTCCTCAAGATGTTTTCCTTCACCTTCAGTCATTGGTGTCCAAGATATCTATACTTAGAAAGTACATATAACTTTTCACGACTTAGATAACAACGTCAGTGCACTAATTTGTCAGAAATCGTGCAACTTAACTAAAAACTTAAGGAACTCAACGATTCGACGAATTCAATATCAAAAGAAAGGACATTTGAGTAGGCCCCAATAGTATCTCAAACTGCCAGACTACGGCCAAACTAAGATAACAGAGAAAATGAAAATAATAAAACGTCACACAATGACGTCACACACACAAACACGTCCATGTTTACATTCATAGTAAATAATAGAATACTTAACGAAGTAAGGAAAAGTAAATTTTATATACACAATGGCATTCCATTGTGTATAATATAAAATTTATCAATGTCAAGCTGTATATAAAAATAATGTAATAAAAATACGGACAGAATCTTTGAAGACCATGTAGCTGGCTGTCTGAAATGACTGGAAAGAAACACACAGATTTTTTTTTTTTTTACATATTATAAACCAGCGCTTGACCGTAATCGTTGATGGTAAAGCGCACTAGTTTATTAAGAGCCTATTCACTCTAGCCTTGAAGACACTCAAATTGTAGTCCGACGGAAACACCGATTGAGTTTAATTGTACATTTTAAAATCTACCACTAAGGCCATGTAGTTACAATCAGCTGTAGAAGTCCATTCCCACCTTAAAGACTACTGTCGCCTACGCTAAACCGGCCACGCACACTAACGCATTATTTTTATTATCGCAGTCTTCATCTTTCTTTAAAGTAATGCAAAATTTCGTTACTTCATTTGAAATTACGTTAGCGGCCGCACTTAACAATGGTCTATCATAAGCGAGCAATTGTGGATTCGATCCTTAATAATGGCAAATCTTTTTGTTGTTTCATATAATTTAAAATTATGATAACTGATTTGTATTTTAAAGTAAAAATGTTTGCAAATAATATTTAAACGAATAGGAAAATTTACTGAATATTTATACCAAAATAGGTTTTTATTATATGTTTTAGTTTACTATAGATGTAATATAATAAAAAATATATAAAAATAAAACAATAAGCATATTATAATGCAATATATTATAAAGTTATATATTATTCGGTATAGATATACTTATAAATGAAACATACGTTGAAATGTAATATTTTATATAAAAGTAATCCTTGACAAACTTATGATATTATTATGGTAAAGAATATAAAAAACATTTTTGGTTTTTAGATATGAAAGTTATAGTATTACATGTTATCATTAAAGAGGTTATAGCTTAATTATTCATTTTCTTAAAGAAAAGAGGATTGAAGCTTAACCTGAATATTATTACAATCATAAAATAATCTATACTTAGAACACAAAACAGTGCTTATTACATTTACAATTTTTTTGCGTGTATAGCAAGGTACTAGTGCTTTCATCCTGCAGTGCCTTTTTTCGGAGTTTGAAGGCATGAGATTATAATCTTCAAGCGCTTTCTTAGTTCAAAAGTAAACGAACTTATTTCTTATCGAATTCCGAAATTATTGTTTTTATAATTTACAAAAAGTAATTTGTATTGAAATTGCAAAAGGCGACATCTGTTAGCCATTAAGCCAACCGAACATATTACTGTCACTTAGCTAAATTACTTTACGAGTTGGTTTAGAGTCCGTTATTAGGATATATAATTTTATTTAAAACACTCTGTAGGACACTTCAGCACTGTGATTGTTATAAATTGTTTTTTTTTCTTTTTTGTTTAGCTCGATAAGTGTCCACCGGTCTCTCCAGTTTATTTTTAAACCACAAATGCAACATCCCTTCTTCGCATGATTTAAAAGTTTATTCAACGGTAAATATTGTTGTATCGTTCCACTTGTCTCGACACATAAGCCACCTTCGTCTTCCAACCTCTTGACTTTGGCTTACAGTATTTCTCTAAAACAATAACAATTGCAACAAGCGATTGGTTTGCACCTTGCCCAAATAATAATAAAAACAACTTACACAAAAGCCGGTTTCATATATGATATTTGAGATATATTGCTGCATATGCCTACATATTGATTAAAAAAGTAAAACTAATAACACGAACTCGTAACTACATATATGTTCACCAACCAACAACAGCTAAGTAATATTATTTGAGTTATTGTAGTTAATAATAGTTATTGTAGGTGTCGTGGTGGCCTAGTGGTTAAAACACCAGCCTCTCAAGTATGAGTGCGCGGGTTCGATTCCAGGTCAGGCGAGTACCAATGTAACTTTTCTAAAGTTATATGTACTTTCTAAGTATATCTTGGACACCAATGACTGAAGGTGAAGGAAAACATCTTGAGGAAACCTGGACTTTAAGTCTGAAATCGCCAACCCGCATTGAGCAAGCGTGGTGATTACGCTCAATCCTTCTCTATATGAGAGGAGACCTGTGCCCAGCAGTGGGACAATATAAAGGTTGATGATGATGATGATGATTGTAGGTAGTGGAATATTTTTGTTCAGTTTGTTTCAAATCTACCGTCAAGTTTTTATAATGACTCTAATATAGAATAATAAAAAGTAAAAAAACTAAAACCCAACTACGACAAAAAACGACGCTGAAAAAGTATAAAACAAGATTTTCAGAATACTGAACTGAACAAAGTTGCTAATATAGTTGCAAGTAAATGGGCACAGTAGACTCTACCAAGATGCCTTCGTTGTAAATTGACAATAATGTCTTACAATACTATTCTGAAGTATGCAATATTCACTATGTAGAGATAAATGTTCATGTTTGGAAAGGCGTAGTCACACGTTACATATACCTACCTACCGTAGCATTTTGGTAACGTGTGACTGCGGTTTTCCAAACATGAACATTTATCTCTACATAGTGAATATTGCATACTTCAGAATAGTATTGTAAGACATTATTGTCAATTTACAACGAATCTTGGTAGAGTCTACTGTGTCCATTTACTTGCAACTATATTAGCAACTTTGTTCAGTTCAGTATTCTGAAAATCTTGTTTTATACTTTTTCAGCGTCGTTTTTTGTCGTAGTTGGGTTTTAGTTTTTTTTACTTTTTATTATTTGTACTATTTTGGTGTTAAAACGTATTTGTGGCGCATAATATTAACAAAAGTTAAACTGATGAACTAAAAACTAGGTAGTTAACATACGACATCTCTTTTGACTTATGTATCGGCGTATAGTAATATGTAGAGATGTCCTATTTTACTATTTCGTAGCGCTTGGATCGTAGCGCGTATAGCAACGGTTTCCCCGTATGAAGCTCCCGGTTTTTCGTAGTAACGACGCACATTTGCGTCGATGGCACCGAATGGGTCATGAATTAGTGGATAAGGTCGTTAGTATAAAGAGATTGGATGTGTTTCTAACGGTGGTAGGCCATAACATCGGCTGCCGGCAGAAGTTACCACCCACCAGACAAAGTCTTGCCGCTAAGCGATTCGTCGTGTTCCAGCATGATGTCTGGTGAAGCCGTAGGGAGGACGCGTCTGAGCAGTTGTGTTGCGTTGTGTGGCGAGTACGATGCGCCAAATGTTGTTGTGTCGGGAGTTTGGTCGTGGATAGTCTCCAGATCAATCTCCCTCTGGCGCAGCATGGTTGGTCGTGTTGGTCTTGGATTTAACATTGCATCACCTGGCTCAACTGCCGTCATCCTTGCTATTCCTAAGTTTTTTTAAGTGAATAGGCTTAATAAACTGGTGCGCTTTACCATCAATGATTGCGTCACTGCTTACCATCAGGCGGGATTGCAGTCAAGCGCTAGTTTATAATTATTAAAAAAAAAAACATATATTAAGAGGACCTGGGAAGATTTCTTAATCTATCTAATTCTGCTAACGATCGACTGTCATGTGGATTTTTAAGTAATTTATTATGATCCAAGGCACTTATAAATAATCCCTCTATGGTTTTAACTCTACTGAGAGCGACATAGGCATGTCCTTTAGCAAACAATGACTTTCCTAGATCTGTAACTTTTTTTATCTAGAGTACAACCTTGTAATTTATGTACAGTACAACCCCAAGAAAGAATCAGCGGGAGCATTTTACGCTGAATTTGCCCAGAACCCCTCAAGCCGTCAAATTCAGTGAGGCAAGGCCCGATTTTGATAAGTCCGTTAATATCTACTTTTATGGATGCGTCGTCAAATTGTATGAGAACAGCGCTTGGCTGTTCTCCTGTTCCAACTGATCGCGCCGAAGAGCAGGCCATTCGAAGGCCTTCACCACTCCCATCGCTCCGTTTACCAAACCCTGGTTTACATTCAAATTTCTACTAAGCATTACTAGGGATTATGTACAAACATAAAGTACTCGTGAAGCTCTTTCAGATGATACCAAATCCATACTAATATTATAAATGCGAAAGTAACTCTGTCTGTCTGTCTGTCGGTCTGTCTGTCTGTCTGTTACGCTTTCCCGCTTAAACCTCTCAACCGATTTTGATGAAATTTGGCACAGACAATCTTTAGACGCTGAGAAAGAACATAGGCTACCTTTTATCCCGGAAAAATTGATGTTCCCGAGGGAAATCTAAAAAGCGCGATATAACCGAACTCCACGCGGGCGAAGCCGCGGGCGGAAAGCTAGTTATACAATAAAATAATAATATCCATAATAGACCAATACGAGCAGAGCAGGAACAAAAAATGTTGCGGAAACGGGAGCTAACGCGGATGTACTACATATTGCTGCCATTATTTTAACAGGCGCTTATTTTATATCAACTGAGCTCATTCAGCTAGAAGGTTACGCGGGTGAAACCGCGGGGCACAGCTAGTACGGTATATTTATTTTAATTTTATATTAACATAGAACTTTTTGTCCGCTAGAGAGCGTAATACTAAATTTGGTGACAAGCTTTATAGCTCATAACCAACAGAATATCAAGGCCCTTCTAATGGTTCTGCAGTGGTCTTATTCTGATAAGTAGTAAAGAAGCTATCTATGAACGAAAAGATGTGAATTATATGCAATCAACCCATGAATACAGGTAAAGTCACAAGCAAATGCTAGTAATATATATATATATATATATATATATATTCAAAATGTACAAGTAAAGCCCTTTCAAATGATACCAAACACGGCATATTTATCTTAACTTTATTTTTTACTCTGTATATTTTGTCCGCTAGAGGGCGCCACATTAGATTTTGTGAAACTCCATATAGCCTATAACCAGCGGACAATTAAGACGCTTCTAATGATATGTCATTTATCGAATTCGAATAAGTAGTTTAGAAGTTAAGAGGGAACAGATGAACATACATACATACATACATACATACATACATACATACATACATAGCCTGTCAAAATCATAACCCTCCTTTTGCTTTGCCGTAGTCGGGTAAAAAATCTTAAAATAAAGTATCATCGTTAAGTTGCGGATCGGTATTTTTACATATTTTTGTTGTCAGCATTCACAATTCACCAATAAACATTTAAAAAATATTTTTAAGTTATTAGATTTGAACTCGAACCACCTTGAATGCCTATCAAGGCGAGGACCGCTAGGCTATTGGAACACTTACTGTGAACGTTGAAATTAGTAAGTAGTACCTAACAATCATAAGCGGGCAGTAAGTTGTCAATGTGTATCAAACTTTATTATAGAAGAAGGTCGTAACTACAACTAGTATTGCTTGGGCATAGTTTTGTGAGATTGTAACTCGACTTTTGGACTTGACTGTATCTAAGGCTGTATTGCAAGACACCGTTATCATTCTTTTTTTATGTATTATAAACTAGCGCTATCCCGCCTGATGGTAAGCAGTGTCGCAATCGATGATGGTAAAGTGCACTAGTTTATTTCTTAATAAACTAGTGCGCTTTAAATACATAGGCTCTTAATGCATAGGCTCTTGCCTATTCACTCTAGCATTAAAGACACTCAAATTGTAGTCCGACGGAAACACCGTCGCTGGCAAATTGTTCCAGTCTCTCGATGTACGCGGTATGAAAGAGGAGGCGAAAGGCTTCGTCCAAATCGTAGTGGTGTTAATGACGTAAGGGTGGAAACGCGCCGTGCGACATGTCATAGAATAAAGAGGGGAAGTAGGTTATCTGCGACCCAATCCGCGATTTAATTGCCTACTGTCTTAGGGTTGACAACTGTCCGCGCTTCGTCGGTTACGGTTGTCGCCCAAACCGCTAAAAAATATTTATAGACTAAGAGCTTATGTTTAAATTATTTGCTTAGTATTTAGTTTACATATACTAGTCAGTTTTTTTTTGTAATTTTTATTTTTAGTTTTGTACACATAAAGAACCATATTTATTTTTATTTTTAATTAATACAAATATAAATAATACAAACATAACATCTATTGAATCACACATTTAATACCAAATTACAAATTAGCTACAGAAAAATACCTACTTTCTTCGGTTTCGACTATTACGAAACGCGTTGTTATTAAACTTTAATGTGTAATATATCCGTATCCTTGTAAATAACTTTTAGAAATATAATTTGAAAAATATAAATCTTTTATTTGTTCATAAATAGACATACCAACTTTGCAGTTTATGTGATCATTTTTTAAAAGCTAATGCGCCGAAAAGCCGTGACGCGCGAACCTCGTTCCGTGCTAGCCGCGACTAGCGCAGTCATAGGCACTCTAATATTGTGTTTAGGTGTGCATGCGGCGACGCATAGATACTATGGCGCACACATACAAGCCGCGCGCGGTCCGTTTGTATGAAGATAACGTACTTCCCTCTCTTTATTCTATGGACATGTCGTCCGATGATGGAATGGAGATGGGGGAACTAAATCATGCAATTCCTTCGCACACTCACCAAAATGAATCCTATAAACCACCGAAAGGCTGGCTACTACTACTCCTGTGCTCTAGGCTTTGGAGACCGTTTTGAATTAAATCTGGGTCGCCAATCAGCCTCTTCGCACGCCTCTCTACCGAATTCAAAGTAGGCTGGTGACATTTTGCAGCACCAGCCCTGGCTGCAGTACTCCATACGCGAACGTACCTGTGCTATGTACATTATTAGAAGCTGCCCTGGTGTGAAGTACCGCCGGACCATTGCGATAACGCCAAGCTTCCTGGCAACCACCTTGGACCCAATGAACCGCCCAAAGTTAAGGTTCGAAGAAATCTCAACTCCTAAAAGCTGAAGGCGGTCGGTTAGTCGGTACACTCCAAGGATTCTCCTGTTCTTAACGCAATATACATATTCAGGATCGGCGTGACGTGTCTTCCATAAATCTTTATTAATAGTCATGGCGATAGTGAGTACCTTTCTAGCCATGTCATTATTATGATGTGCACATAGGTTATTATGTGTACGTATATTAATTATCCATCTATATACATGGGTTTGTAACCTATGTAGATAATTATGTGCTTGTGTACCACCCAGAAAATACCTAACATATTAAGTCCGCCCTTGTACCTGCCTTATTCTGTGCGAAAAGTTTAAATGAACAAATATCGCCTCATTAATTTTACGACACCCCAGGGACCTTAGACAGAGAAAAGATGGTCCCTCCTTCAATAAAAACGTTATCAAACACTGGTCCATAGTTTACCTTTATAGCTTCCATAAATTAATATTAGCGCCATCTATGCAGTAGTAATAGTACTATTTAACAACAGCATTTCTATTTCCTTTGCAGTACCTAGTTAAAAATATAGAGGGCGCTACTTTATTCAAATGTGATATGTTAATAAGTTCTGCGTGATGGAATCTTAATTTCCACTGTGATAATAATCTTCTTCTACCTGTCAACCATCTAATTGCATAGCGCTAAATAGGTGTTCATATTCTTTACCAAAATTTGTAATATCAAGGGTATCGGATTACCCAGTAAATGTGTTAGGGATTTGATAAGCAGTCGCTTCATGAAAAATATTGAGCTAGTTAGACTGAAAGCTGACGCCAATCACTGCAGACGATCATCATGACAGAGCAGTGGTAGCTCAGTGGCACAACTAACGTGTTGTACATATTTCGCACCCAGATAGGAGCTTTATTTTGTGTAAGTATTGTAAATTATATCATGCTGCTTTCAACCGGTGAGAAAAGCATTTGACCAAAAAGCAAAACATTTCTTAAAAGAAAAGAATTTTTTACAGCAATTTCTTAAGAAATAAGCAGCACCTTTGTACTCAGATCTTAATTTTGTCGTATCTTTATGTATTTTATTTTGTGTACATATATAATAAAATAAATAAATAAACATTTTTTTAATAATTATAAGCTAGAGCTTGACCGCAATCCCGCCTGATGATAAGCAGTTGTGCAATCGTGGATGGTAAAGCGCACTAGTTTATTAAGAGCCTATTCACTCAAAAAAACTGAGTGAATAGGAAGAAAGACGGCAGTAGAGTGAGGTACTGAAATATTAACCAACACGACCAACGATGCTGCGCCAGAGAGAGATTGATCTGGAGACCCTCCACGACCAAACTCCGACACAAAAACATTTGGCACATCGTACACATCACAACTGCTCAAACCCGTCCTCCGTACGGCTTCACCACACGTGATGCCGGAACACGACGAATCGCTTGGCGGTAAGACTTTGTCTGGTGGGTGGTAACTTCTGCCGGCAACCGATGTTATGGCCTACCACCGATTCTTTTTTTTTTGTTTTTACTATTTTATTTTTTTTTACATATTATTTGACATTTTTATTACAGTTGACATATTCTGATTATATTTGACATTTTCTAATCATAATGTATCCTAATTATTATTATTACTTTTTATTGTGATTGATTTTTTTCCTGAACATTATATTTGACATTATTTGCACATAATGCTTGATATATACAACGTGTAACATAAAGGGTATATACATAACAAAGGCATGGCATCTTTACATGATATCAAACGATATTGGAAGGGTTTTTTAATCCTATCTCTTTATGTTAGGAAGTTATGAGGAAAAACACCGCCTGTGATAGGCTACTATCATACTAGTCGCATAGAGATATTGAAGACATTTATCGGATTTTGGCAAGTAACGTGACAGGTAACGAGTAGTTATTAACGTATGTAGTGTGCTGCCACGTTTGTTATGATTTTATTTCAAGAAACACACGAAACCGAATATTTGGTACCAATTTTTTGAGTATTTTATTTTGAGTTGAAACCCTTCTGATATCGTTTGATATCATCTAAAGATGCCATGCCCTTGGTATGTATATACCCTTTTTGTTACACGTTGTATAGGTATAAATACATATATATATATATATATATATATATTCTTCTTTTAAGTACACTTCTTTGACATCATATTATTTGAAATTGTATTATATGACATTTTTATTGTTAATGACTCTAAATTGTGTTTTCAATAATAATTGTAACTGGTTTCTGCATACTGTAACATCATTATGTAATTTTTATCAAGTTATGACATGACATCAAATTATTCAATTGTACATGCAGAGTAAGTATAAATTTCCAGTATTTTTAGCTTCAAATTATAATTTTTGCATGCCTATTGGTAAGATGTGGCTGAACCTACCGATTATCACTCTATCACCATGTACTGTACCCATATTTGCAAAATAAATGACTTACTTACCGAAAAATATCTAAGATATGTGACATCTACGTTCCAACCCGCACTAGGTCAGCGTATTGAATACTTCCCTCTCCCTCTCACAGAGAGGAGGATTGTGACTCAGGAGTGAGAACATTAAGAGGGGACTCTAGTCCCGAGGAATTTAGAAAATAGGTATTTAAATAAACTATTGCCGTCGCGCTGCTCCTAACCTTTCCCGGTAAAGTGCGAAAAGGACAGTTGCAGCTCAGGCTGATTTTACCTACAAAAACGTTGACCAAAAGACGTTTCGTATTCCGCCGTTTTCTTTTTCAAAACACCACAGATCTCAATTATTTTTACATCAAAATTTAAAGGAAAAGTGTGCCTAAACTTCTATTATTTTCTTTTTTGTCAAAAACTCTTCACGTTTGTCTAATACTCTGAACATCGCGGAAAAATTGGGTTATTTTTAGTGATTTTGAAGTTTCGTATTTCCTCTATTAAGTAAGTTTCAGAAAAAATCAAATAATAGGGGCACGTATAATCACGGTGTAAAATTGTAGAAAAAAATAATTGCTCTAAAAGCATTATCCACGAAGAAAACAGCAGAATACGTTTGTATAGAGAAAGCACCACTAGAGTTCCCTCTTAAGGACTTCAACCTAATTGCGTAAAACATTATGGAAAAAAGTGCATTCAGTAAATAATTCATTAAGAACATTCAAACATCGCAGCATAGTTACCACATCATGACTTTGCCTCAAACCTCCCTCATAGACGGTTCACGCGGCCGTCTTTTTCAACTGTCATTGGCGGTATCCGCCATTGTTGTGAAATAAAATTTTCAAAGGAGTTCTATAATTTGTTACACGTGTTATTGGCAAAATTGTGGTATCTATTCCACAGAGGCCATTGATCAAGAGTTGAGGTTGAAAAAAGAAGAAAAAGACAATCAGTTTGAAGTATATTGCTAATCCATTGTTCCACATGTTTGATAAATGTGTTTGCTCAACAACGTAATTAACGCAATGAATGCTGTTGTACTGTCATAATGAAACCCATTGCTACTTAACTGATAGTGTGTTACGTAATTACCCTGCTGGTCTTTATGCTGCTCATCGTTACGTTTACATCTTCTTCTTCTTCCTCAGCCTATAGATGTCCACTGCTGGACAAAGGCCTCCCCCAAGGCTTTCCACGATGACCGGTCTTGTGCTACCCGCATCCATCGGCTTCCCGCGACCTTCACGTTTACAACAGTAGCATTGAAATTATAATTATGTTGCAAAGTGACTGAACCATAATTATAATAAACTAGCTGTGCCCCGCGGTTTCATGCGCGTAACCTTCTAGCCGAATGAGCTCAGTTGATATAAAATAAGCGCCTGTTAAAATAATGGGAGCAATATGTAGTACATCCGCGTTTGCTCCCGTTTCGGCAACAGTTTTTGTTCCTGCTCTGCTCCTATTGGTTATAGCGGGATGTTTTATAGCCTATGTCCTATCTCAGGCCCTAGACTATCTGTGTACCAAATTTCATTACAATCGGTTCAGTAGTTTTGGCGTGAAAGCCGGACAGACAGACAGACAGACAGAGATACTTTCGCTTACACTCGCTCGCTCGCTTTCGCTTTTCGCTAGTATGGATTACAAATATGATTTGAAACATGTTAAATATTGCACAAATTTAGATTTTAATTAATTTGATAATACATGTTATGAATTAATCTGGTAAAGCCGTACGAAGGATGGATCTGGGCGGTTGTGTTGAGATGTATACAGGGTACGATGCGCCAAATGTTGTGTGTCGGGAGTTTGGTCGTGGAAGGTCTCCAGATCAATCTTCCTCTGGCTCAGCATCGTTGGTCGAGTTGTTGGGTTTAACATAGCAATGTTAAACCCAACAACTCGACCAACTTTGTTTTTTTTTTCTTATTTATTTATTATGGCACTCCAACGACATATTTACAATAATAATAGTATAAAAAGCAATCACTCTTCAGGTCAGGTCTTCAGTTTTGTGTAAATGCATCACTTCTAGGCATGCACAACATTCACAATATCAGATCTTAATTATTAACAATTCTATTCAACAAAACATATACTATATATATTAAAACTAGCTTTCCACCCGCGGCTTCGCCCGCGTGGAGTTCCGTTATATCGCGCTTTTTAGATTTCCCTCGGGAACATCAAATTTTTCCGGGATAAAAGGTAGCGTTCTTTCTCAGGATCTAAAGATTGTCTGTGCCAAATTTCATAAAAATCGGTTGAGAGGTTTAAGCGGGAAAGCGTAACAAACAGACAGACAGACAGAGTTACTTTGGCAATTATAATATTAGTATGGATTAAACTCAATAATTAATATTAAATAATATTGAATAACTATTCATAAATAAAATAAAATCAAATAATATGTATGTTTAAAATTGCAGTTTTGGTATTTGTTTTATTAAAGTGGACAATTTTTTATTAAAGTGACAGTAGATATAGGCAGCTGATTACAGGACACTTCTTTTCATTTTAGATTTAAATATTGGCAGACTATCAAAGAAAAGTTTTTTAAGTTACCACCCACCAGACAAAGTCTTGCTGCAAAGCGATTCGTCGTGTTCCGGCATGATGTCTGGTGAAGCCGTACGGAGGACGGGTCTGAGCAGTTGTGTTGCGATGTGTACCGGGTACAATGTGCCTAATGTTGTTGTGTCGGGAGTTTGGTCGTGGAGGGTCTCCAGATCATCCTCTGGCGCAGCATCGTTGGTCGTGTTGTTGGGTTAAACATAGCATCACCTCGCTCAACTGCCGTCTTCCTTCCTATTCACTCAGTTTTTTTTTAAAGTGAATAGGCTTAATAAGCTAGTGCGTTTTACCATCAACGATTGCATCACTGCTTGCCATCAGGCGGGATTGCAGTCAAGCACTAGTTTATAACTAATAAAAAAAAAGAGTGAATAGGCTGTTAATAAACTAGCGCGCTTTACCATCAGCGATTGCATCATGGCTTACCATCCGGCGGCATTGCAGTCAAGCACTTGTTTACAATTCAATAAAAAAAAAATCTTAACAGTACTGGGCGATTACCGTCCAAATACCTTTACCCTGCTGGTTGTGCTATTAGTATCATCGTCCATAAATCACCAGTTCCTAATCATGAAGTGCTAATTGGCTATTCGTAGGTTAGACCAACCGTCTACAAGTGAATCACTAACAATTTTACACATTACCTAACCATCAAAGAATGTAATGTTCAATTCTGTCATAGTAATAAAAAAACTCACACAAACGTCCTAAAATTTATTAAGATAACTATGTAAATCATTGCGTTTTTATACTCCGCCCGTATAAAACAAATATTTATGATAATAATATGTATGTTTTTCCTAACAATATCTTAATTGTTCATTGTAAGGAATTTAGGACTTGCGTGTCTATGGTAATTGTCTCTGGTGCACAGAGTGCGGGGCAGCGACAGACAACACCGTCCTCGCGATGATTGCCAACCGACTGGATTGTCTGTACATCCAGCAATGCTGCGGCAGACATATTACTGCCGTGTGAGGTTCTTGTTTGTTTTAGTTTATAAGTTTGTGTTTTATTTATGAGTCTCTTTTGTTGTTAACTATGGATATTTTCTGAAATAAATGATTTGATTTGATTTGAATTCTTTAGGCTGGTAGCAAACGGAGCGAAATGTATACATATAAAACCTGAGTACTGGTGCTGATTGCCCGGTTCACAAACTAAATTAAATTTAAGTTCGCTTCGTCTTTTTCCTTCTAATTGATTAAGAAAAGGACAGAAGATAAAACACCTACGATCCGGACGAAGCGTTTCGCCTCCTCCTTTATACCGCGTACATCGAGGGACTGGAATAATTTGCCAGCGGCGGTGTTTCTGTCGGACTACAATTTGAGTGTCTTCAAGGCTAGAGTGAATAGGCTCTTAATAAACTAGTGCGCTTTACCATCAACGATTGCGTCACTGCTTACCATCAGGCAGGATTGCGGTCAAGCGCTAGTTTATAATATACAATATGTAAAGAAAACCCTGTCCGATCCGTGAAGGTGTTGTTAGGTATCGATAACTGATTCTAATAATGCCCACAAAGACAGGCAAAACTTAAAAAAAAAATCCCCCTAAAAAATAAATATTATTTCGCAAAAAGAGGTAACTTAACACATGTGCGGTAAGCAACCCCATTCCGCGGGCGGCGGGGGGCAGGGCACGCGGCACCTGTGACGTGGTCGCGTCGCTATTCGCTTATAATAATACCGGTGTTGTCACTTTTTTAAAAATTACCAAAGTTCGGGGAAATTGGAATTAATTCCCGGGAAAAAAGGATTATTTCAAAATTCATTAGTATTGTTACTATGATGATTATGTAAAATTTTATATTATATTTGGTCAAGTGTTTGCCTAACCTTTATTATCCTTATGGGTCGGACAGGGTTTTCTTTACATATTCCATATATAAAAAAAAATAGTTTCATCATCATCATCAGCCTCTACTCGGACATAGGTCTCTTCCATGGTATGCCAACAAGCTCGATTCTGATCAGTTCTCCGCCGGCCACTACCAGCCACCTTTTTGATGTCGTCCATCGAAGGGCGTCCTACGCTACGTTTGTCGAGACGCGGTCTCCACTAAAGGACTCGTTTACCCCAACGGTTGTCGGTCCTGCGGCATATGTGACCAGCCCATTGCCACTTCAGCTTGCTAATCCTCTCAGCTATGTCGGTGACTCTGGTCCTCTGTCGGATCACCTCATTTCTGATGCGCTCCTTCAGAGAGACGCCCAACATAGCCCGCTCTATAGCTCGCTGAGCGGCTTTAAACTTATGGACTAGTCTGACCGTTAGTGTCCATGTCACGGCTCCTTAAGTCATGACGGGTAGGACGCACTGATTGAAGATTTTAGTCTTCAAACATTGGGGTATGGGCGACGAATATATTAGTTTAGTCATATCAGAATGTACGGACGACAGCAGGTTAAGCTACCCGATACTGTCAAATATCCCCAATCAAACTTTAGCGTTAAAGCTTTAGCGATAAAGTTGAAAATCTAATAAAGAAATCCGACAGATTGTAATAGTTTTTTGTGCTGGCGTCTGTACATAATAAAGAGTAGACATTCTAATCATATCACACAAATAGATGACACATGTACTGTTCAGTGCTTATTCTTCATTTAATTTTAAGTCGATTTATTATTTCTGGGAAATTATAAAAATGATACCCAATTTTATTTGGTACTAGCGTCCCGCCCTGGCTTCGCACGGGTGCATTGCTTATACTAAATACCACAGTATAAAAATCCTTTTAGACTGTGTTAAATACAATGTCTACAGAAAAACTGTGAACGTTCTTTATAAAACATATCGTCCCGCTACTCCCACCCCTCAATTTTTTAAATCTGTATAATTATATTTTTATTACTTCGAAAATATTCATTTAAATCATATCGACGCTTGAAAGGCAATCATATCTAAGCGACAAAAAATCGTAAATTGTGTTATACAGGGTGTATCTGACATCAACGCAAACTTCGCGGATAGGCTACACCGCATGCCACTAATAAAATTATGATAGTCATTTATGTCGTTAATGAACGGTTACAGAATTCACAGTGGTTAAAAAAAGTGTCGGCTCGGCATTTGAACGTTGCAAGCGTGCCGCCATGCGGGTTTGTAGGTATGACGTTGATCCCTGATGTGAACTCTATCAAATCAGCTGATAAGATAGCTTTTCGAGTATTGTTTTCATTGCGCTTTTTTGTGAAATTAGTGAATTAATTAATTTTTACTTTAAAATGTTATTGGGTTATAAAAGTATAGCAATTATGAACGGTCTAAAGTGAAAAAAACTTCACATATTTTTTTTTAAATCATGAAAAAGCCGACGAAAAATTCCACCACTGGGGGGTTCAGAATCATGTACTGGATGCATGGTACTCGTTTTTGCGTCGATGTCAGATACACCCTTTATACACCAGTCGAACCGCCAGATTTTTCTGCGTCGTTTGGTGTTTACGAATTTTTGTCGCTTAGATATGATTGCCTTTCAGGCGTCGATATGATGTAAAGGGCGATATAGATCTATATTAAATAAACAATGTATTTATGGTATTAAATTGGACAAGGATTAATTCTGTATTGGTTAAAATCGCTTCGAAAATTAGCCGGTATTTGTCGTAAAAAGTAAATGACAAAAAAATGTTATTGCGGGTTCAATCCCCGCACAGTGCAAGTGAATGCATGAATATGATTACTTGCACTGGTCTGGTCGTGCCTCGGAAAGCACGTTAAGCCGTTGGTCCCGGTTGCCATACAAACATCTAGTGGCAGTCGTTACGGGTTGTTGGAGCCCTCAAAAGTCCAACAATTGGTCTAACTGCAATGCTTCGATGTCGCCTTCGGGTTGTGGAGGTCAGACGGCAGTCGCTTTACGGAAAATGTCGAAGTTTAGCCATTTCAGCAGTTGGACTGGTAAAGCGGACCCCAGACTCCAAAGCTGAAAAGGCTTCGGATGCGACTGGGATTAACGCTGTGTTGATGATGATGATGATCCATAATAGCTAGACATATCCCATCGCGGACTTTTTTGTAGACCTTTTCAATGTGTACAATATTTAGTACATTCTTTTGATAAATTTCATAGGGTTCAGCCTGCGTTTAACTGCAAACGCGGAAAAAGGTAATTATTTACGACATCACATTAGAAACCTGAAAAATAATAGTATTTCTCCACAATTTAATGGATCCTCTTATACATGTAAACCTCCCTTTTTAATCACTCTATCTATTAAAAAAAACTGTATCAAAATCGGTTGGGTAGTTTTAAAGATTTAATTTTACAAAGGGATATAGGGAAAGAGAAAGTAACTTTGTTTTATAATAAGTAGGTAGTGATAGTGATGATACATAGTTGATGTTATTTTATTGGATTAAATTTCATTAATTAATTTTATATATACAAAGAGTTGACTCTACTCAATGGCTACCTACATCGACATAATTATACTAATGGACATGCCTTAGAGATCAGAATTGTGGCACTCCAAAGGGAAGAGAGGAAACGAAGTTGCGTATATCTTTATCTCTCTCAAAATCGTCGGCACGGCATCTCTATTAGTTTTTATGGGTTTGGACTCTGATAACCGAAACACAGGCTTTTGCCTAGTTCGGTTACCGATGTCGATTGGAGAAATAAATTACAGCCTACTAGCTGTGCCCCGCAGTGTCACCCGCGTAACCTTCTAGCAGAATGAGCTCAGTTGATATAAAATAAGCGCCTGTTAAAATAATGGGAGCAATATGTAGTACACCGGCGTTCGCTCCTGTTTCCGCAACATTTTTTGTTCCTGCTCTGCTCCTATTGGTTATAGCGGGATGTTTTATAGCCTATGTCCTTTCTCAGGTTCTAGACTATCTGTGTACCAAATTTCATTATAATCGGTTCAGTAGTTTTGGCGTGAAAGCCGGACAGACAAACAGACAGACAGAGATACTTTCGCGTTTATAATATTAGTGCGGATTATATATTTTGTACAACATTGTAAACAATTAGTGAATTTACGATATTATTATTATTATTCTATTCTATTCTAGAGCCCACTTCCCCTCACAGCAAGACCCTAGTTGTTGTCCAACACTTGGAACATTATAAATAGATATGATAAATGATTATGACTGTTAAAAGTTTCCCACCGTTGTTAAAGCAATACATTTTTGTTAAAAACCTGTTTTTACTAACACTTTTGAGCAATATTTCGTTTCCCATGACACGTTCTGGACAAAAATGTAACAGATACAAACGGCAGAGCTATTCTGGGACTTAGGTAATACAGGTAAAGGTTAATTATTAGCAAATGAGTTAGTGAATAAAGGGCACAGATCACGTAGACCAGCGTTTCCCATCAGGTGGGCCGCGACCCGGCACCCGCTCGCCAAAAAAAAAAATGCCGATTCGCTGCATTACGGAGACAAAATACTGTGACTTTAAATAAGTACTAAGAGATCATCATCATCATCAACCTTTTTGCTGTCCCACTGCTGGGCACATATCTCCTCTCATACAGAGAAGAGCTGAGCGTAATCACCACATTTGCTCAATGCGGGTTGGCGATTTCAGACATACAATAGGGTATTTGACTAAAAAAACTAATTAGTCCGTGTCAGTCAGATTTCCAAAAAATACTAGAAACGTATTTTTTCTTTTTTCATATAAACAAAAAATGAAGACGACGCGTTGAAAACTCGTGTGAAGTCACTGCATGCTACACTTCTTAGCGACCAGTGACGTCACCAGCCACCACTCCTGATGCCTTTTATATTTGTAAATTTTTATTGATTTGATAAAACAAAATATACGTGTCTAGTATTTTTTGGAAATCTGACTGATGGACTAATTAGTTTTTTTTTTTTTTTAGTCAAATACCCTACTCCAGGTTTCCTCAAACTACAACATCATTACTAGACACACATTCATCACTTTACATCATTTCGGTACTAGGAGGTGGTCGATTTTATTTCTGGACTAAAGAGACAATGATGATCGCTCGAAGGGCGGATTGTAGGTATTGCAATTGTAGGTATTCTATGCCGGGCGCGGGGGTCGGGAGGGGTGCACTTTGTAGCCTCTCCTACACCCGTTCGTGTATTATTGTATTGTAATACTTACATATAAAGAATATTTGTGTTTTTTTTTTTAACTACTACTTACCGATTTTAGTTGGGTACAGTCAGAAGCAAAAATATGTATACATTGCCAAGGCTCCAAAAATATGTAAACATCTTCGACTTTAAGACGAAGTGCTCAACTTGAAGAGCATAAAATTGTAGCCACTTGTACACACTTGAACCAACACGTGAATACATGCTATTGATGGAAGCGTGCATACATAGTATTGTTCCTTTCGTGGTGGGCATAATTTAATGAAGCAATGAGCGTATACATATTTATGATGTGAACCGGTGGCTACAATTTTATGCTCTTCAAGTTGAGCACTTCTGTTTACATATTTTTGGAGCCTTGGCAATGTATACATATGTTTGCTTCTGACTGTACAAAAACTTAAGTGGGTTAAGTGGGTGTGTAAGTAGAAGTACGAAATTTACCGGGTCACAGTAGAACAAAGTTTAGGAAACGCTGACGTAGACGACTTGGTAACCGCTGCCTGCCTGCTGGGAGTTTGGTCGTGGAGAGTCTCCAGATCTATCTCCGTCTGGGGCAGCATCGTTGGTCGTGTTGTTGGGTTTAACATTGCATCACCTCGCTCAACTACCGTCTTCCTTTCTATTCACTCAGTTGTTTTGAGTGAATAGGCTCTCTAGTGGCGTTTTCTCTATACAAACGTATTCCGCTGTTTTTTTCGTGGATAACGCTTTTAGAGCAATGATTTTTTTTTTTTACGATATCACACCTTGATTATAGGCGCCCATATTATTTGATTTTTTCGAAAACTTAATTAATAAAAGAAATATTATGTTTCAAAATCGCGAAAAATAACACATTTTTACCGCGATGTTCAGACGACTATTACACAAATGTGATAAGTTTTTGACAAAAAAAGAAATAATACTACTACTACTAACAAATAATAGAGCCATAGGTGTACTCATTCTCTAAATTTTAATACAAAAATAATTGAGATCTGTCATGTTTTGAAAAAGATAACAGCGGAATATGAAACATCTTTTGTTCAACGTTTTTGTAGGTAAAATCAGCCTGAGTTGCAACTGTCCCTTTCGCACTTTACGGGGAAAGGTTGAAAGCGGCGCGACGGCAATAATTTCTTCAAATACCTATTTCTCAAATTCCTCGGCACTAGAGTTCCCTCTTAATAAAAGAGCGCGCTTTACCATCAACGATTGCGTCACTGCTTACCATCAGGCAAGCACTAGGCTTGAGTGCAAACCCGCCTTTATAATTATAAAAAATTAATTATAAAAATGCGCTGTCGAGTATTGGCTTCAAGTTATTAGCAAAGCCATCTCCAAACTATGCTGTTACAGCGCTCTATGCCAAAAACGCTCATAATTTAATTGCATTAGCACTGTTTGATGGGCCTCTGTTAAGCAATACTATGATGGTCAAGTGCTTAATAGTTGCTTGCTTGAGTAGTTAATATTTACACATCAAGATGACTTCGAACATAAGTAGAATTTCGTGGATTGAATATACAGTATGTTAACTAACAGAGGGCGTTCCCGTTAACCCGAAATAGTATAGCATACATACATGCTAAAAAAAATATTTCCATTCGAAAACAAAATGTTTTAAAAATTTTTCAATATGAAAATATTCAATAAAAATTTTAAATTGACATGTAAAAGAAACACACTGTACACGCGAACTTGAAAGACGGCAACGTCGCAATTTATTTATGAATGACGAGCCGCGTATGCTTGATGTGTGCCGCCCCGTCGCCTGCCCCCGAATGTCCACCCCTAATTTTATTCAATAAAACGTTAGGTAGATACTATTCCGCGCTACTATTTTAATTTAAAACAGGAGGTTTCAAATTTAATTTCAATTATAATTTTTTTTTATTCGGATTATTTTATGCTTATTTTTCTATGCTGATATTTTTATTTTAATCTATTAATGATATATATTAACGAGTTTAAGGGAACGCCCTCTGTTATTTAACATACTGTATATTATTCTTATATTAGGAGGATTAAAAATGTTCAAAGATGTTAATTGCTTAACAAACTTATAATGTTCTATAGGATGCATTTTGGAGAGTCTGGACGGGAGTCGTAAGGGTGGTACGGTGAGTATCCACCCTTCTGTTGTTGACACTACTACGATCAGAACGTAGTGTTTCACCTCGTCTTTTATACCGCGTTAAACACCGCCGCTAGCAAATTGTTGTGATCCCTCGAGGGTTACAAAAATTTGCCAGCGGTGGTGTTTCCGTCCGACTACAATTTAAGTGTCTTACAGAATACAGGCTAGAGTGAACAGGCTCTTAATAAACTAGCGCGCTTTACTATCAACGATTTCATCTCTGCTTACAATCAGGCGGGATTGCGGTTAAGTACAGAAGACTTTTAAGATTAATTTAATCACTCTGTAATGTATAAATCCCACCAAAAACATTCTGTAAAAACGTTCCAAGTCTCGCTGGAGCTGCTTGTTTATCTCTAAAAAGTAATGAAAACTAGACAAAGTCGTGCCAAGTCTAAGGTTCCTTACTGCGATTTTTAGTTAATGCTGTCGCTGGCGTGCCCCCTGATTGTTCTTGTAATGTTTCTTTTACAACTTTTGACAATAAATCCAGTAAATTTTAAACTTCACTACCTCATATAACAAATATACGAAATATATCACTAAAGTGGATCAAATTCGCAAACACTTAAATGTTTGTATGCAACTGGTATCAAGAACGCATTCTCTCGCCGGTCACACTATAAGTTCATTTTATAACCAGCCTTAAACAATTATCTAAATAATTACTGATACTGCAAATAAATAGCAAAAAAATATGTGTAAATATAGAAATATTACAATCGGTGAGTCATTTCACAGTGCGTTATGCATAATTGAATATGTGTCAAGGATTAGACAAACAGCTGAATAACAGCTAACAATTTTTTCTGTGTGTGTTTAGAGGCAGAAGAACAGGGAATAAAGTTCACTCATACTCCACAGAAAAGGGCCACTTCTCCAACGGTTGATATCAGGGAATTGTATGTATGCTAGTTGCCGTGCAAGACCTGAAGGGTTTTAACATGTGACGGCAAGGTTGGCGCAGTGGTTAATAGATTGAGGACGTGATGTCTCAGAAGGAAGCTGCGGAATGGGAGAGGGAGATCTCAACTCCCTTCCCGGACCGCAGAAGGCGCACCGGGCGCCGAAGAAGGGCGGATAACGCCCTCTTCCGCCCCCATGAATGGGTCCAGGGGCGAGGGACATGGAGAAGTCCCCGCCCCCTATTCGATGGACTCCGAGGCGGAGGCGCGCGCGAGTGTCGGCGCGCACCTCTGAGGCGATCCACGGGGTAGTTTGACACCCCACTACCCCGTGCAGGAGACGAGGCCCGGACAGACCGGGCCAGGACGAGGGTGTAGGGCCGTGGAAGAATTTAGACTACCGCGCCTCTACGCGCGCTCCTGATAGAAGAGACACCGGGGTGGTTTTAGTCAGTAAGAGTCTGACAGACCCCGTCGCCCACCCCAGGGCGGGGGACATCCATAGAGGATTTCCACCCCGAAAAAAAAAAGTGTTAAGAGATTCGTGTGATCGATGGCCCTGTATGGGGCCATGGTGCGGGTCTCTGACCTGACGGCCGGCAGCGTCGCTGTACTGGGACAACCGCAGAGAGCGATGGCCATCAGAGTCATACATGGGCATCGCACGATCTCCTATGAGGCGGCATGCCTTTTTTTTTTGTTGGGTTAAGAAATCATCAAATGACTTGGATCTGAAATTACCAAATGACTCCTCCCGCTCTGGGCGGAGCGGAAGTGCGTGTCAGACTTTTACTGACTAAAACCCACCCGTGTTTCTTCGCTGGCCTGCGCGATGTCCAGGGCCACGGTTTCTTTTTTAACCAACCCGCAACCCTGAGCCAGGAGGCATCGGTCTTCGTGGACCCCGTCATGATGTGCTGACATCTCTTTGAAGCGCGCGTGAAACACAACGCGCCGTCGACTCGGGCCTGGTCCTTACCGGGCGGCGAGCTGATGAGGCTGCATGCCTACTGGCTGGATCTCCATTTTAGGCGCGGCGCGTTTCACGGGCGTTTGTTTACCGCGCAAAATCGTACGACTACCCATCGTATAACTCGCGCAGATAAAGAAAAGATCTGAAAATGGCGGCGGTTACTTATGGTACGGTTGACAAAACATGCCATTGTTTAATCACAAACTAAATGCTAATATAGTAAAATGTCAAATTTACGTTGTAAATATTGTTATTTACAACGTAAATAACAATAACGTATAAATAACGTATAGCAAAATGTCAAATTTACGTTGTAAATATTGTTATTTACAACGTAAATTTGACATTTCACTTGTTTGTTGTTATGTTTGTTTTTATTGTTGCTTTTCTTGAGTTTGATTGTTCAAACTCAACAAAAACAATAATATCAACAAAAAAAAACAAAATAACAGAGACTTTAACGGAACGAAATTAACGATAACTCGGAGTGCAATGAGTGCATCAAAGTAGCTTGGAAAGCGAATTCTGAATTCCTGATCGATGTTTTTTTTTTTTGCAGCGCTTACTTCACTGTGTGAGTATAGACAGCGATAGAGAGTGAGTCAGATCGCATGCGAGCGGACGCCATTTACAGATCTTTTCTTTATCTGCGCGGGTTATACAGTGAGTATCCACCCGTACGTTGTTAACACCACTACGGTCCGGACAAAGCGTTTCGCCTCGTCTTTTATACCGCGCACATCGAGGGACTGGATAATTAAGTTACAATTTAATTTTACAATTTACCAACGACGGTGTTTCCATCTGACTTCAATAGGCTATTTGACAGTATGATTTTTTTTGTGATTATTTGCTTTAATTGCATAAAATGATGGTTCTTTATGTCATTTACATGAGTTTTAATAAAAATAATAACAATGAATATATCCAAAAACACAATAATATGTTTGGCTTTTTGTATCTCGCGCCACATATTGTGAAACGATCCGGATTGGCTAATGTCACGATGACGTCACACGCTCATAAACACTTGTTGTCGTTAGATGTGTTCTCAGGTGTTTTAGCGTTTTTAGAAGCTTTTTAACGATTTATTTGTACAACCCGGTAGACCACACAACTTGTAAACCATTTTATTAGATAAACAACAACAAATAACAAATAAACACAAACACCACTGCGGAACCGAAAACCGCTTGTGACGTCACTTACAAAGCGCACGCCATTTTGCTGAATGAATCGTTTCGGCGGCTGATTTGAATTTTGAATTTTTATTTGCATATTTCTTACGCAATACATATTCAAAATTAAAAAAAAAATACTTTCGGTGAACTTCTTAACCGCAACCAAGTAATTCTAGATAAAAATTATAAATCTGTCAAATAGCCTATTTAAGTGTCATCAGGGCTAGAGTGAATAGGCTCTCAATAAACTAGCGCACTTTACCATCAACGATTGCATCACTGCTTACCAACAGGCAGGATCGTGGTCAAGCATTAGTTTCTGATTATAAAACAAGTTTCAACAGTATAGCTCTTATAGTTTCGAAAAAAAATGGCTGTGACATACGGATACAGACAGACAAACAGACATGACGAATCTATAAGGGTTCGGTTTTTTGCTATTTGGCTACGGAACCCTAAAAAAGTGATTTCGTTTCTAGTTTAGTAAAAAAAATCGAAAGTTTGCATGATAGGTGCATCATAGATGCGTTCTTTTGGATTTTCTATATTGAACTACACAGCCAGCATTGAAAACACAAAGCGCGACATATTTAAAATTCTTCCCCTAGTTACGGGGGCTAACTAATTTACTCCGCCCAGCGGAAAGTAGACAGTTTATTCTATAGGTCCACTGCTGGACAGACGCCTCCCCCAAGGCTTTCGTTACATTGGAGGGGGCCTTGGCAGGCGGATTGGGGATCGCAGTAATTAGATATTCCACAGGAGAAGCGCTGCTGCCCGCTTCCCTGGTGAGAGTTCCCTTAGTCGCCTCTTACAACACCCACGGGAGGATATGGAATGGTACTATTCTAAGCCCGGTACCACACGGATCTACACCTACATAATCTATGTTTATTCAATACTTAATATAAAAGTCTCTTATGTATCACCCACATTAATTTTACCTTATATCTATTAATCAACACTATTATAAGAGGTGACTGAGTTTATTATATATGGTAATTTCTATTAGATAAAGATAAATTTATAGATTGAGTATGCAATCGCAACCGAAATGATAGAATATGCCATTGAACTTACAACCCACACCATTAATTAATATTTTTTTTATGTTATAAACTAATGTTTGACCGGGATCCGCACTAGTTTACCAAGAGCCTCTCACTCTAGCCTTGAAGACAATTGTAATCAGACGGAAAAACCGTCGCAGGCAAATTGTTTCAGTCCTCCGATGTACGTGGTATAAAGGACGAGGTGAAACGCTTAGTCCGTATCTATCCATTTTTATAATTCCCAACCCAATGACTACTTACAAGGTAAAGGAAAACATCTTGAGGAAACCTGGACTATAACTGTTCTGTATGAGAGGAGGCCTGTGCCCAGCAGTAGGACGATAAAAAGGTTGATGATGATGATACTAGTATTCAATGTCAACATTACTATTAAGAATCTCAAGTCTCAAGGTCGACCTTCGAGAACATCATCATCATCACAGCGTTAATCCCAGTGGCATCCGAAGCTTTTCAGCTTTGGAGTCTGGGGTCCGCTTTACCAGTCCAACTGCTGATATGGCTAAACTTCGACATTTTCCGTGAAGCGACTGCCGTCTGACCTCCACAACCCGAAGGCGACATCGAATCATTGCAGTTAGACCAATTGTTGGACTTTTGAGGGCTCCAACAACCCGTAACGACTGCCACTAGATGTTCGTATGGCAACCGGGACCAACGGCTTAACGTGCTTTCCGAGGCACGACCAGACCAGTGCAAATATTCATATTCATGCATACAAACACTTGCACTGTGCGGGGATCGAACCCGCGCCACCTTGCGCAGCGGCCACGTCCGCTACCGCTACGCCACGGAAGCTGTCGATCGACCTTCGAGAACAAAAAAACTAAAATACATTGCACTTAACAATGACAAAAAAAATATCACACTACCTCTAACTTTATTTAACTTAGACACACCTCTGCAAACATTTTGAAAGAGGGTGACGTCATTTTTGTAGTGTGACTTATGTGGTATGGTTACCGTTGCCACATAACCGCTTATAGACATATTGTGACATATCTGTCATTCGTGGATTTCAAACAGTCTGACAACCAAAATTACTCAAGAAATATATTATTATTATTATTTTAATTCGCGCTAAATACTCTTCTCCAGCGTTTGATGGTTTAATAGAGGGTTGTAACGGAGGCTTGTTAGCGGAGGCGGAGGCGGATGCGGAGGCGACGAGTCTCACCTCCGCGGATGCGGAGGTTAACGGAGGCGGAGGTGAAAGTACATATAGAAATAATTGAAATTTATGGTTAAGTAATTAAAACAAAATTTTTGTTTTAAATACGTACATTAATAGTAGTATACTTGGTAAAAAAAAATATTACCTTCTTGTATTGATAATTAAGGAGAAACAAATTGTATTTGCCGCATTCACGCCACGCACTAGTTGATTCTCGACCATTTCGCGCTCAAACGCGGCCGGACGGTTGTCGAGCGTCGCAGCTTGCGCGTTATTTATTTTATAAATACGTTAATAAACCTCCGTTATAACTCCGCAAAAATTTTGCGGAGGCGGAGGCGGATGCGAAGATACGATTTCATGCGGAACTTCCGCAGTAACGGAAGCGGAGGCGAAGCTCCGTTACAACCCTTGTTTATTAATCGTTCGCACGTGCTCTTGGCCTCTCTTAAAAGAGAGGCGATGAAAGATAAAGAGCTCCATATAAACCTAAAAAGCAAACTGTTTAACACCTGCATACTACCTATCCTAACGTACGGGTGTCAATCATGGGCCTTCAATCTGGGGACCTTAAACAAACTAGCAACTTGCCAGTATTCAATGGAAAGGAGCATGCTAAATATCAAAAAGTCTGACAGATTAAAAAATATCGTCATTAGAAACAAAACAAAAACGACTGATGTAATAAACAAAATCAAAAGACTTAAATGGCGATGGGCTGGTCACTTGGTAAGAGGACATGACAAATGGAGCAAAAGGGTCAAATGGTGGTACCCAAGGGAAGGCAAAAGGAAGAGAGACCGACCACAGAAAAGGTGGGATGATGACATCAGACAAGTGGCAGGAGTCACATGGAACAGAGTGGCTCAAGAAAGGAAGGAATGGAAAAGGTTGGAGGAGGCCTTTGCCGACTGGCAAACAGATCTAGGAAAGATAAGCAAGCAACAAATACTAGCTTAAGATTAAGATTATTAAGTTTAAGATTTTAATGTTAATTATTTATATAAATTTAAAAAACTACTGTACTAAGTTAAGTTAGCTATTGTACTAAGATCTGATTAAAAGGCTATATTATTATTATTACGTGCTCTTGGCAAAATTGTGGCGTCTCTCCCACAAAGGCCATTAATCAAGAATTGAATTGAAATGACAACCAAAATTACCAAGGCGTATTCTTGTACAGACGACAGCACATCAAGCTACTACAATCTGTCCGATTTCTTTATTAGATTCTCAACTTTATCTCTAAAGCATAAAGGCTCAAGGTTGATTGGAATTTTTTATATAAGTAGTCTTAAACTAGTGCCCGACCGCAATCCCGCTCGATGGTAAGCAGTGATGCAATCGTTCATGGTAAAACGCGTTGGTGTATTAAGCCTATTCACTTAAAAAACTCAGTGAATAGGAAGGAAGACGGCAGTTGAGCGATGTGATGCAATGTGGAGACCTCTAATCCAGCTGGTACGGTAGGTACGGACAACAGCAGGTCAAGATACCCCAAACTGTCGAGCCCACCAGACAAAGTCATGCCGCCAAGCGATTCGTCATGTTTCGATGTGATATCTGGTGAAACCGTACGGAAGACGGGTCTGCAGTTGTGGCACGATGCGCCTAATGTTGTTGTGTCGGAAGTTTGGTCGTGGAGGGTCTCCAGATCAATTTCCCTCTGGCGCAGCATCGTTGGTGTTATGTTTAACATTGCATCACCTCGCTCAAAGGCCGTCTTCCTTCCTATTCACTCAGTTTTTTTTAATGAATAGGCTCCTAATAAACTAGCGCGCTTTACCATCAACGATTGCATCACTGCTTACCATCAGACGGAATCGGGGTCAAGCACAAGTTTACCTATTTGTACCTAATCGTGTAAAGTAATCTCTTGAAGTCTATTCTTAGATCACGCTACGGAGTTCACAGCTCCATGACCTACGGAAATTCCTGAGAGGAAAAAGTGTTGATACAGTTTTATACATTTTGCCTTCAGAAACGGATGTGGGAACCAGCGACCCTGATTTCAGAAAGTTGGTCTTTTATGACTGCGTCATTTTATTTGTCAAATGCTTTGGAAATTCCGTGTTAATGCAATACTGTATTATTGACACCACTTGCGATAATGGTAAATAAAAATATCTTTATTACAGATCTGAATCTTTATTAATAGATGTATATATTTATTAAAATTAGTATATTAAATTTAATGTTTTTTTGACACGGTTGGTGTAGTGATTGAGCGTTCAACTGCTGCAATGCAATGCAATGTCGCGGGGTGTTCCAGGTCTGGCTGTTTGTGTATATGAGTTTAAATGCGTTTTAGCTGAAAAACCGCCCGTAGGAAGGTTAGGCTCTACGCCGAACGCGGCGTAATTTCGGCGGATGTGTCATAGAGTACTTGAAATACACTACGAGCGTATTGAGCCGAACTTTTGGCGCCGTACGTTCCGCAGATGTGTCGACTTGCGACACTTAAACAAACAATAGCCTTTGACATAGACGGATACAAAGAGTGATTGTCTTATACTGTTAAAATATACATATATTGTGTACTTCCTTTTAGAATCTTCTTCTTCAGTCTATAGAGGTCAACTGCTGGATAAAGGCCTCCCCCAAGGCTTTCCACGATGACCGGTCTTGTGCTGCCCGTATCCATCGGTTTCACGCGACCTTCACCAGGTCATCGGTACACCTTGTTGGGGGCCTCCGTACGCTACGTCTTCTGGTACGTGGTGGCCACTCCAGAACCTTACTGCCCCAGCGGCCATCGGTTCTGAGAGCAATGTGCCCCTCCCACTGCCACTTAATTTTAGCGACTCGAATAGCTAAAGCCCTTCAGAATAAACATATACAATATGTAAAGAAAACCCTGTCCGATCTGTGAAGGTATTGTTAGGTATCGATAACTGATTCTACTAATGCCCACAAAGACAGGCTAAACTTAAAAAAAATCCCCCTAAAAAAATAAATATTACCTACTTCGTAAAAAGAGGTAACTTAATACATGTGCGGTATCAACCCCTTCCGCGGGCGGCGGGGGGCAGGGCACGCGGCACCTGTGACGTGTTCGCGTCGCCGCGTCGCTATTCGCTTATAATAATACATGTGTTGTCACTTTTTTAAAAATTACCAAAGGAGAATGCCACCCGATGGGCCCCTAATTTGTGATAGAGTGTCAAGAATATTTTCTTATTAAAAATCAAGTCGTAATTTTATAAAACTAACTATTTTTTTTTCAGAATTTCTTGTACCATAGCATTGAAAAACAAAATTAATATTTATTTTATTGAATTCCGCCATTTTAACTTAACCTGAATGTTGCCAGGTAGACGACAGACTATCTTATTTAAATGAACGAGGTGATCGATTGAAAATATCGATAAAATATATTTCTATTCAGGTCACTAAAAGTGCTTAGATGAAGTTACAATAGTCAGTAAAAGTCTGACATTATTTTCCAATCCACCCAAAGGCAGGGGTTGTCACTTAGATGATTTTAGCTCACCGAAAAACAATTATGTTATGTTTTGCCCCCCCCCCTTGGCGTCGGAACTGGATCCGCCCTTGATGGTCAAACCAAGACTTTTCACATAAAAAAAATGTGGGCGGTCTCTGTCTTGTAGCGAAGAATTAGGTTGCAAAATAACATTTTTCTTTTATATCATAATGCACAAGTATATCTTAAGTATGCACTCGTAAATAGTAAACAAGAAAAGAAGAAAGAAAAACTGTTTACAACTGTTGCATAAACAATCAAATATCAACACTAACAAAAGTCACCACTAAACTATATCTATAAAACGGTTACGCCATACATGGAACACAACAATTAGTAAATGATATTATTTATAAAAAATCGATTTAGGAAATCGATTAACAAAATATTTAACCTGGTAACATCTACTCGGAACGCGAGGCTATGATTTATCTGTCAAATCAATACGTCATTCAAATTGTTTTCAAATCTTTACAATTAGTTATTTACCAAAATCGATGTGAGGTAATAAATTGAATTTAAATAATCTTTGTATGTATTTTATATGACTTCATTAGTTAACTATCTAAACTAACTTACATTTTATTTTGTCATTTTTTACAGATATCGTCTGATGACATCCTGTGTGTGGAATGTTTTGTATTATTACAAAATCAGACAGCATCAAACACAAATCTGTCACTTGTATCCCCTGCTCTTGGACACCTAAACATGCTATGCATGTGGCTTGTCAATAGCAAGTCGTAGAACTCATAGAGTCAGTCAAGATTGTCCTCAAAGGGTTAAACTTCAGTTGGTGGACCGCTGAATTTAAGGGTTTTTTGGGGAAGGGGGGAGAGGGGGGGAGGGGGAGGACCCCCCCCTTGAAGAAGGGATGATGAAAACTTATCGTTACCGAGAAATTTAAAATTGAAAATTTTGAGGTTAAGTTCAATAATTAAGGCCTATGACGTAACAATTTGCGTGATTTTTAATTTACTATGGTAGATTTTTTTAATTTATCAAAATATAATTAATATATACATGTTTTTCTGGCGCTTCGCCGGCCGCTGCCGCGGCACGCTCGCTTCGCTCGCTCGGCTCGCGCGCCGTTTTGGTCACTGTTCTAACCTAACCTAACCTAGCCTAAATATACCTAACAATTGTTTTTTTTGTTTGTCGGGGGGCTTCGCCCCCCGAGCCCCCTATCGGGGGGCTTCGCCCCCCGACCCCCTTGCGGGGGGCTGCGCCCCCCCGTCCCCCCGCTCCGCCAGCTGCCACCTACTACAACCATTTCGTATGTATAATTTAGATACTACTGGGAACCGAAGAAGAGGCCATAACAAGCAGCTCATTTCAGTCCAAAATTTGCATTACCTCAACTGTGCATAATAGGCTATTTGACAGATTTATAATTTTTATCTTGAATTACTTGGTTGCGGTTAAGAAGTTCACCCAAAGTATTTTTTTTAATTTTAAATACGTATTTCGTAAGAAATATGCAAATAAAAATTCAAAATTCAAATAAGCCGCGAAAACGATATAATCAGCAATATGGCGTTGCGCCTGGTAAGTGACGTCACAAGCGGTTTTCGGTTCTCAGTGGTGTTTGTTTTTAATTATTATTTGCTGTTGTTATCTAATAAAATGGTTTACAAGTGGTGTACTGTACTGGGTTGTACAAATAAATCGATAAAACCCCCGAAAAACAGTTTATAAGTTTGCCGAAAACAAGCGTATGACGTCATCGCGACATTAGCCAATCCGGATCGTTTCACAATGTGTGGCGCGAGAAACAAAAAGCCAAACATATTTTTGTGTTTTGGATATAATAATTGTTATTATTTTTTATTAAAACTCTTGTAAATGATATAAAGAACCCTGATTTTATGCAATTAAAGCAAAAAATCACAAATAATTGAATACTGTCAAATAGCCTATTATTAGCCCGCTCCTGTCACTAACGATCTCGACTGACAGGCGGACAAACAATGACTGACGGCGTCAGCTTGCGTTTCGTTGTCCACAATAATATTGTCAATGATTTTCGTCAAGTGAAATAATAATTGTTAATAATTAAAATTTTTTAAATGTTTTTGTTGAAATAATATGATTTTAGATTAATTATTACTATTAACATAAAAATAATAAATAATACATAATAATTTCAAATAAATAATATGACAGGTCTTCTACAAGAAGTATAACGGAACGCAATGACAACAAAAAGACCCGATTCCGTGAACCAAAAAAAAAAAAAGTCCCGATTCATAACCTAAAATTGTGAAATTAAAGTGATTTTTGTGAATTAATTTCTCGGAAAGTATAAGTTTTCATCATTCCAAATTTTACATAGAGGGGTCTTAGGCCAAGGTCTTTCAGCCCTAGAAGTCTTGCCGCCCAATTCAACGGTCCACCAACTAAAGTTTAGCCTTAATGTATGAATGCGTATGTATGTGTGTTGAACTAATGAAATATTAATGAATTTCAAGTATCTAAATATAATATTTTTGTTTTTAGGTGTTGCATTTGGAACGAGTTTGTCTTCCTTGTTGGGCGGCTGCATCAAGACAAGTCCAGAGGCAACCCGTTGCTGGCAGTAGCCAACACACTCTTGAAGAAGCTACTGAGAGACAGTTAGACTTTAATGACATAAACTCAATGGATTCTCATTTATGCCATTATTGGTTAGGACTTACTGCAGAGCAGTTCAATGAACTTTTAAATTGTAATCCTTTGTTATACAATCACTTTCCAAATCCTTCTGTTGCTCTCAGTATATTTTTAGTAAAACTCAGAACAGGTGACAGTAATCAAAGACTATCAACTCTTTTTAAAATGCCAAGATCCACATTGGAAAAAAAAATTAACATTGTGAGAAATTGTTTAAATGAACAGTTTGTTCCTCGATATTTAGGAATAAATCATTAAATCGTTAGGAATAAGTCGTTTTAATGATATAAGCGCTCCAGCACAATTTCTAGACAATATATTCCTTGAAGAATAAATGTCTATTATTTTAATTGGTTGTTTTTTTTTCTTATTAAACTACTGTATAGCATTTACTATATTTTAAACTCCTTTATAATTAAGCCCTTTCTAAATCATCATCATCATCACAGCGTTAATCCCAGTCGCATCCGAAGCCTTTTTCTTAGCTTTGGAGTCTGGGGTCCGCTTTTAGCAGTCCAACTGCTGATATGGCTAAACTCCGACATTTTCCGTGAAGCGACTGCCGTCTGACCTCCACAACCCGAAGGCGACATCGAAGCATTGCAGTTAGACCAATTGTTGGACTTTTGAGGGCTCCAACAACCCGTAACGACTGCCACTAGATGTTCGTATGGCAACCGGGACCAACGGCTTAACGTGCTTTCCGAGGCACGACCAGACCAGTGCAAATATTCATATTCATGCATACAAATATTTCCACTGTGCGGGGATCGAACCCGCGCCACCTTGCGCAGCGGCCGCGTCCGCTACCGCTACGCCACGGAGGCTGTCAATAAGCCCTTTCTAAATAAACTACAGCTAATCATGGATGGCACAGCGATCTTACTAAGTAGCAGGGCAGTGATTTTACTTTGTCGCTTGCAGGAGATGCTGTCCTATATGGCATACATACACGTATATGTATACTAGGTACCTAGCATTTTGCCAACTATCTTGGGGTCGGCTTTTAGTCTAACCGATGCAGCTGAATACAGTATTGCTCAAAGAGTGACTGCCCATCTGACCTCCACACCTGATACACTGGGTTATAACATGTTACCTCCTGGTAAGGGGTTGTCACACTTGCGGGATTCTAGCTACTCGTAACAAGTATAAATAATGCACCCAGTATCAACAGTTTGAATGTACTAGCAGCCATCCAGGTGAAGTTTGTAATGGATGGTCACCCATGTGCAATCTGAACAAGTAGCTTAACTTAAGATATCTCCTTGTGGCTGTTGTAACGTAGCCACATGCTCCTCCAACCAATTTAGCCCTAAGTATATTTATTTCTACTGGTGCCAGCAAAACCTACTTCCGCTGACTGCAAGGTAAACAGTTTAATATATTATTTAGCAAGAAAAGATGATATCTAATGTTTTTATTTCATTTGGGAATCAATATTAATACTAAAGATATTTTATTGTTTTAATGTAAAATGTTTTTGAAAAAATATTGTTTAATAACCTCAATTTCTTCATCAGAAAAAAATTCAATAATTCTCGGAAACTAGGGTGAAAAGTTATAAATTGTTTTCAGGATCTGAAAAGGTAATTGTAGTTCTTCAAAATAAAGTTAAAACCAGCATGGCACGCTAATTTTTTCTGGGGGCCCAAATCTCCTAACAAAACGGGCATTCTCCTTTCGGGGATATTGGAATTAATTCCCCGGAAAAAAGGATTATTTCAAAATTCATTAGTATTGTTACTATGATGATTATGTAAAATTTTATATTATATTTGGTCATGTGTTTACCTAACCTTTATTATCCTTATGGGTCGGACAGGGTTTTCTTTACATATTGTATGTATATTTTTGATTGAAGCAAAAAGTAATAATATAATTGATTACATCATGACTATCTCGTTATCAAGAATGTTGTCGATTCTTGCAGAAAAACACAGTCAATTATGTGAAGTGTGACAATGACGCTTAAAGGAAAAATAACTTTAAATCATTAGATACCCTTCAATGATGATCTCACAGTAATTATAAGTAAGGACATTAATCGCTTTGAACCTTCCATATAGAAAACATTCTCAATGATAATGATGGGACATGATATAATTTTTTACGTGTGAATAATGGGCCTAACTAGAATATAATTACACAAACTAATCAGTAAACATAGGTTTACAAAAATTATGAACCTGATGAATATAGATAAAGATTTTAGAACCCTTTTTTTAACGTTTCCTCATTCTATTAATTACTAGCTGCCGCCAGCGACTTCGTTCGCGTGGAGTTAGTTATGCTCCGCTCCCATTGGTCGCAGCGTGATGTTATATAGCCTAAAGCCTTCCTGGATTGATGGACTATCCAACGCAAAATAATTTTTCAAATCGGACCCGTAGTACCCGAGATTAGCGCGCACAAACAAACAAACAAACTCTTCAGCTTTATATATTGGTATAGAATAGATTGCATTTCCTCATGAGCTAAGTTTAATAGTAACTGAGTGCGCTGTTCGTCCCGTTCCGAAGAAATATAAAAAGAGCTGAGTTGATATAAAATAAGCACCTGTTAAAATAATGGAAGCAATATGTACGTCTGCGTTAGCTCCCGTTTTCGCAACATTTTTTGTTACTGCTCTGCTCCTATTGGTCATAGCGAGATGTTATATAGCCTAAAGCCTTCCTGGATTAATAGGCTATCCAACGCAAAAAGAATTTTTCAAATCAGACCAGTAGTTCCTGAGATTAGCGCGCACAAACAAACAAACAAACTCTTCAGCTTTATACAATATGTTAAGAAAACCCTGTCCGACCCGTGAAGGTATTGTTAGGTATCGATAACTGATTCTACTAATGCCTGCAAAACCTGGCTAAATTAAAAAAAAATACCCTCTAAAAATAAATAACTTAAAATAAATAGGTAATTTCATGGCAACACAGGCACAGGTCATGACCGCAGTTGACCTCATGCTTGTAGGTATAGGTAGCTTGTCCACGTTTATCGACTCTCGAAAGAAACAATGATACTTAGGCAGCTCGAGAAAAGAACTTTTTTTAAGTAGGAAGGTCGTCTGACTCTCCGAATGTATCATTTCATTGGATGAGCACAATGGCTGTGGCGGAGATGTTCACTATTTCGTCACACGAGATTAGCACGGACATGCACACAAATAAAAATCAAGTGGTGTCAAATCCGCGCTGGCCACAGTTGGCCCCTACCAATCCACTGCTCGCCGAACTGATAATGGACAATAATGATAATGTACTCACGTACAGGTCGGCAAAAATATCGTGAGGCACCGTCATGCTGGAACCCTCGTGCATTGACCGATAAGTACCCACTTCCAAATCGTCTAACACCTGATCACAACACAGCTAATTGCAGTTACTACCTCCATCAGCATGTTACATTACTCTACGTTAGAAAACGACATGATCACACAATACACGAATAGTGTACACCAGCAATGTTTACGCGCAACTAATAATTTAAAGTAAAAATTATTTTTATTTTATAAAAATAGGTACCTACACGGCTGGCCTGGCGGCATGCTTTGGTAGAGATGTGTAAGTAATCAAAATATTGTTTTTTTTATCGATTGATACTCGTCTATTTTTGGTATCGATTTAGTATTGTAGTTTCTCATTCTTATTCTCGATTCAACATCGCATGGAATTGTTTAGAACTTTTACAAAACTCAAATTAGCGAGGTACACTGCTGTAAATGAAAATCATGCCAAAGATTTAATTTCAGTTTATGTCTCAATATACAATATTAACCGATAAAATATTTGTAAAACTTTACTAAAATTTTGTTTCATAAGTCTTTCTCGTTTCTGTTTACTAATACTTGTGTTATAATAATGTTATTAGTAATTAATCGATAAACAAACAAAAGTACTTTTACCATTGGGTAATCTGTGTTTTTACAACAAATCCTTCAACCAGATACAAGTTTCGATTAATAACGATAAAAAAACGTTATTACGCAAAAAATAGTACATCCCTAGTTTCACCTACTTTTTCCTTTGAGGACACCGACAAACTCGCCGCGCGCCGGCCATCACAAACGCAAATATTGAACGTAAATTTATACATTTAATATCCAACAATAAATCAAACGATGATACCGACGAAAATGGTGTTGTCACATTTTAAAAATTTACCTTATTTTGGGGAAGTTCGCGGAAAAAAAGATAATTTGAAAATTCACTAGTTTTTTTTTTTTTTATATATACTAAAAAACTAGCGCTTGACCGCAATCCTGCCGGATGGTAAGCAGTGACGCAATCGTTAATGGTAAAGCGCACTAGTTTATTAAGAGCCTATTCACTCTAGCCTTGAAGACACTCAAATTGTAGTCCGACGGAAACACCGCCGCTGGCAAATTATTCCAGTCCCTCGATGTACGCGGTATAAAGGAGGAGGCGAAATGCTTCGTCCGGATCGTAGAGGTGTTAACAACGTAAGGGTGGAAACCAGCCGTACGACGGGTCGTCCGCTGGTGGAACGGAGATGGGGGAATTAAATCATGCAATTCCATCGCACACTCCCCGAAATGCATCCTATAGAACACCGAAAGGCTGGCTACTCTACGCCTGTGCTCTAGGCTTTGGAGACCAACTCGAGTTAGATCAGGGTCACCAATCAGCCTCTTTGCACGTCTCTCCACTGAATCCAGAGTGGCCAGGTGACACTTGGCAGCACCAGCCCAAATGTGGCTGCAGTACTCCACACACGAACGGACCTGTGCTTTGTATATCATTAGAAGCTGCCCAGGTGTGAAGTACTGCCGGACCTTTGCGATAACGCCAAGTTTCCTGGCAGCCACCTTAGCCTTGGACTCAATGAACCGCCCAAAGTTAAGGTCCGAGGAAATCTCAACTCCCAAAAGCTGAAGGCGGTCGGAACACTCCAAGGACACATTCCGAAAAGTAGGAGCCAAGGTGAACGGGCTCCTTTTGGCGGTGAAAAGACACGCCTGTGTTTTGGCGGCATTGAATGCTACAAGATTGGCATTGCCCCATTCGGAGACTGCCTGCAGCGCAACACTCGTTCGCTCAACCATGGCCTCTCTTTCGGACCGGATTGATTCCCTACTAGCCCGAGCACCCGGCAGGTATCTCTCTACAACTGTGCTGTCATCTGCATACCCATAGATACCAGGCATCAGCAGATCGTTAATATGCAGCAGGAACAGAGTTGCAGAGAGAACAGACCCCTGAGGAACACCGGCATTAGTTGACATGGGCTCAGAAGAGCATCCATCGACAACAACTCGGAGGGACCGTTCAGTCAGGAAGTCTTTTACCCAGCCAGTCAGGCTAGGGGAAATGCCGTACGCTGGAAGCTTACTCAAAAGGCCAGCGTGCCATACCCGGTCGAAGGCCTTCGAGACATCAAGGGAGACAGCAATCGCTTCCCCATTCTTCTCGAGGGCCTCGCCCCACAAGTGAATGGCATACACTAGTAGGTCCCCAGTTGACCGATTGCGGCGAAACCCGTACTGTCGGTCACTGAGGAGATCGTTACCTTCCAGGTATGCCAAGAGGCGCGAGTTCAATACGCGCTCCATAATTTTGCAAAATATGGAGGTGATCGAAATCGGCCGATAGTTGGCAGGATCGGCACGACTACCCTTCTTGGGCACGGGCTGCACGTTAGCAAGCTTCCAGGACTTGGGCACAATACCAGTCTTGAATGAGAGGCGATACAAGCGCGTCAATACAGGAGACAATTCGGGCGCACAAGCTTTAAGAACAATCGCTGGTATACCATCCGGACCACTAGCCTTATTCACGTCCAGACGACACAGTACTCTCAGAACCTCCTTGTTCCTAATGCGAACCTCAGGCATTGAGGCTCCGCAATGAGGTAAATTAGGTGGAGTAGCACTGCCAGTATCAAGACGCGAATTATGGGCAAAGAGAGAAGCAAAGAGACCCGCTTTCTCTCTCGCCGTATGAGCCAGTGCTCCATCAGGCCTAACCAGCGGAGGCAGTGAGGGCCGACAGAAGTTCGCCTCAACCGATTTGGCAAGGGACCAAAAAGATCTGCCGGATGGCTGCGCAGATAACTTGTTGCCAATATGGGTGATGCGGTCGAAGCGAGCCTTCTTGAGCGCCTTCTTGTAGGACTTGGCAGCACGGTTAAAGGCTCTCTTCTTTGAGCTTAGATCCGGAGCTCCGCGGTCACGAGCGTCAACCCAGGCGAGAAATGCCGTGTGCTTACGCTGTTCAGCTTGGACACAATCGGCATTGAACCATGGGCGAGCCGAGCCACCGACGGGCACGTCATTGAATGGGATAAAATACTCCATAGCTTGACGCACCACATCGGTTATAGCGTCTGCACATCTCGACGGATCGTCAGAAGAGAAGCAGACCTGCTGCCAAAGATAAGACGCAAAGAAGTGGCGCATCTCATCCCAATCCGCTGACCTGTATCGCCACAATCGCCGTTAACCACGAGAGTCGTGTTCTGGTGGGGAGAAGGACGACACAGACTTCACCAGACAGTGGTCTGAAGTTCCCAACGGTGAGGAAACTGTTACAACACATCTGTCCGGATCAGTGGTCAGCAGAAGGTCCAAACAGTTGGCAGTATGGCCATCTACATCAGGCACCCTAGTCGCTTGCTCTACCAGCTGGGAAAGGCCCATAGAAAGCGCGAAGTTTCGCGCTTCTCTCCCAGCGTGGTCGGTCCTCTGGTATGGGAAGAGCCAGTCCTGGTGGCAGGCGTTGAAGTCCCCCAGAGCGACGAACTGAGCGTCAGGGTGCCGATATAGCGCATTGTCAGCAACCTCACTGAGATGGTCAAATAACCGAGTTGTCTCCTGATCACCGCTGTGCGATCGGTAGACACAGGTGTAGACAATTTTGTCCACACCGGTGTCCACCAACAGCCATAAGGACGAAAAATGAGGGTCCTCGAGGTGACGGAGACGCCGGCAACAGATGTCATTGCGAACATACACACAGACCCCGGCACGCTGCAGGAAATGATGCTCCAAAGAGTATCCCGGGTAGCCGAGGTATGCCGCATCAGGCGGACATAATCATCATAGTATTGTTACTATGATGATTATGTAAAATTTCATATTTTATTTGGCCATGTGTTTACCTAACCTTTATTATCCTTACGGGTCGGACAGGGTTTTCTTAACATATTGTATATTAGTATAGATTTCTGTATTGCCGGTACGTTTATAAACATTTAAACTCACATGCACAAACAGCCTGATCAATAACAACTACCAGAGGGCCATACAAGTATTGTTTCGTCCGGGAATCGAACCAGTGGAACGCACCGGTCGATCGCTCAACCACTGCGCCAACCTTGCCATCATTACTTACAAAGTCGACTCAACTTCTCCCGCTCTGAGCGGATCAGAAGAGCGTGTCAGATTTTTACTATCCATGTTCCTTTAATTGCATCTGCCAGGGCCCACGGTTACATTTTCGAACAACCCACGGGCGTGGTCCTTGCCGGGCGGTAATCTACCCGTTAGGCCGCGTTTCCTCTGAGGCCGAGAGGAGCTTAGCGGTGCACGAATTGACCAATCACTATGCTCGAAATCTCCGCTGCGCTTCAATGGAAACAGCACGAGCGATGTGGAGCAGAGCAGATATTCATAATAAAAATCCAGTGAGGCGGTGCGGTGCGAAGGAAAACGAGCATTGGGGTGCAGAGTGGAGGATAGCGGGGTGGTGCATGACGCAGTACCTCAGTTATCATCGCTACGTCATTAGGTGCATACGTATCAAAGCGGATGAGAAGTTCAAAAGTACGCTCCGCTCCGCTTCGCTCTATTCCACTTCACTCCGCTCCGCTTCAGTGATAAAACTGAACACTTTTCACCGTTCCTCTCCGCTCAGCTCCGCGTCAGTGGAAACAGGGCATTACTCGCCGCTCGAAAGTAATAGCCGAGAGTCGGCGACTAAGTCTGTTCTGGCAAAATTGATAAACATATTTTTGTATTACAGGTATGCCTACTTGTGCGACGCGCGTCGTAAGGATTTATAGCTTGCGCAGACGAGGGATTTTTGTCCGCTAAAATAGATCGCTTACAACTGTATCGAGTAACGCAAATGAGGGATTAAAAGTACCGCGTAAATAAAGTCCTTCGAATAACTGAGGACATGCAGAGAGCGGACCAGACAAAAGTACGGGGGAGTCCTCGAATAAAATAGAACTCGTGTGACGAGTGGCGAAGCAACGCACATGGCGGACTTTAGCCCGCGTTGTGTGCTCTCGCTTCTCTACATTTCTGGACAACAAATGACCGCACACCGTGTGCGTTAAGTTCGCGGTAAATCCGCAGTGGATTTTTTATTCGCGGAGCGTACTTTTTTCACCGACGCGGGGAAGATTCCGTCGTCTGCGCAGGGCCTAGAACTTATACAATAACATCAAGAGTAGTCATACATCACACGGTCAGCATGCACTTAGCGACATGTTTGGAATAATTTAACTTATCGGTCAGGTAAATGATGACAGGAAAATTATGAGTGCAGGAAGTGTCCTTGCTGGGGCTAGCTTTTAGACCTTCTTTTTAGCATTGACGGAAAAAAAAGATTTTATGATCATTTGCCACGAAAACTGGCCATGTTCAGAAGATGGTCAAAGATACATTTTTAATGCGAGGTCTTGAAATTGAGTTAGATTTTTGAATACCATCTTGTATCCTTACCAATATTATAAAACGGAAAGCGAGTTTGTTGGCTTGTTCCGCTTTCACGCCGTAACTACTGAACCGACTGTTTTGAAATTTTTTAGACGTAAAGTTCGAAGTCCAGATTAAATAATACGGGGACTTTTTATGCGGCAATAATTTGATACAGAATTACCCGATGTAAAACAAAAATATTGTTAGCTTCATACCAGTTCGGTGATAGATGGCGCTGTGTATCGTTTAAAACAATATAATATATTGCAAACGAATATGCACATGTAAACTTAGCTAAATGATACGATAATTATTCCCCAAAAATGAGGAATCATAAAGCTAGTACCTATTTTATAAAGCACCATTGTTTGGTAAAAGGCTTCATTGCTATTCGATTGCTTTTAGAGAAAGTCTCCCAATTTAAATCATCCCCTGCGATAAAAACACTATTTAATAAATAAATGTTACTTATAACAAAATGTATTAAGTAAAGAAAACCATTCAGAAAGATCTACTGTACTACTTTCTCAGATCGACCTACCTGATGGAGCGACAATCGTCGCAGGATACCTAAAAAATCTGGATTTTGTACCTATTCGTGTCGCTGACATGACAGTTATTCTGTTGGCCCAAAACTTCGCCACTTCTACGGCGTTATCGGTGACAGCGCAGAGATTGGGTTATCGGTAAAGCGCAAAAGTTACTTTGGCTTCATGTTTACATACAGAATAGGAGGTAAAGCCTAGTTTGCAAGTCAGCTCCACATCCATACAGCCCTGCCTTGATAGCCTGCCTACCTGAGGTAGCCTGACTGCTGGATGCCAATGATTGAGTTAAATGGCATACATTTTGAAAGGCTTATGTCTAGAAGTAAATTATTATGATAATGATATTGACCAGTCATGGTGGCATAATGGTTAAAACACCAGCCTCTCAAGCATGAGTGTGCGGGTTCGATTCCAGGTCAGGCAAGTACCAATGTAAATTTTCTAAGTTATATGTACTTTCTAAGTATATCTTGGGCACCAATGACCATTAAAAGGTGAAGGAAAACAGACACCCCCAAAATCGGCGAACACGTTTTTGTCAAATGATTGCGACTAGTTGGGATCAGTGGATCAGTTGGGATCGTTTGGACCACCCATTGGTCCGTTCGGTCCAAACGATCCCAACTAGTCGCAATCATTTGACAAAAATGTGTTCGCCGATTAGAGGGCTGGACTTTAAGTCTGAAATCGCCAACCCGCATTGGGCAAGCGTGATGATTACACTCAATCCTCCTTTGTATGAGAGGAGGCCTGTGCCCAGCAGTGGGACGACAAAAAGGTTGATGATGATTCAGCAGAGTGTGATGACATTATAAAGACTCGAAGGTATTAAATGGTTTAATTTGGCAATTAATGTTATTCGCTTAAACTCTTCTCATCACATGCTCTAAAAGAGGTATAAACATAGAATTCAATACGATTTTAATCTTACAATCTGTTATCTGTATAAATGACATGATTGATTGATTACTTTGAATTCGACATTGATGTGGCAAATGTTTTACATTGCAAATGATTTTTTATTGCTTCTATTAAGGTTTTTTTGCTTAATAAAAAATCTAAGGATGGTATTTCTGCTACTGATGCAAACGTGAAGTCACTTTTATTTTAAACATCTGTAATATCTTTAATACCAGCCCTTTCCAACATAATCAGCTTTTTCACACCGGCTTCCTCTCGATAAGAGATAGTGGGGCGCAATATTCCAAGCGAGCCGAGTGCTGGTTGGTAGTTACCATGTCTTCGAATTTTTGATTTTAAGACATGCCGATTTCCTAATGATAATCCTTCACTATGAGTCGATGGTGCATATGAAAATTAACCTACTAATTAATTACTGCTGAGGAGTTTTTTCAGTGAACAGTTCAGTAAAAAGTAGACGTGAAGAGCACCCGCTCTTCACCACTTTTTAAATACCCGTTTTAAGGGTATAGGCTACTGTATGTTATAATTTTGACCAAAAATGCTGATTCTCATCCTTTTTAAGTTATAAACAAGTGGCTGACTGCGACTTGATGTTAAGCTGTGATGCAGTCGTTGAAGATAATTCGCAATAGTTATTCAATAAGTTAGCCAAAGTTAGCCAAGCCAATTCACTCTAGCCTTGAAGGCACCTAAATTGGAATGGGACAGGTACACCGCCGCAGGCAAATTGTTCCAGTAATTCAATGAACGCGTTAGAAAAGACGAGGCCTAATTTGAATAAAAGGTTTTTAATTCTGAAACCACCTTATAAAGTACTAGCTTTCCGCCCGCGGCTTCGCCCGCGTGAATTTCGGTTATATCGCGCTTTTTAGCTTTCCCTCGGGAACATCAAATTTTACCGGGATAAAAGGAAGCCTATGTTCTTTCTCAGGATCTAAAGATTGTCTGTGCCAAATTTCATCAAAATCGGTTGAGAGGTTTAAACGGGAAAGCTTAACAGACAGACAGAGTTACTTTCGCATTTACAATATGAGTATGGATAATGTTGAAAAAGTCGTATTATATACTTGAAGCTGACCCGTGCGAAAAATTCGCACTATACTAATAATTTGAAAATAGTATTCCATGGTACCAGGGACGAATATTTGTCGATTGGTGGGTCAGACGTTCAGATTGGTTCGATAGAAAGAGAGAAAAAGGGAGAAAACGGTTTCAGACCCTTGGAGAAATAATATATGGCGATGGAATTGAACTTACAGTCGGGGAGTAAGATTATAGACGGAACTGGCTACCACGATATGAAAATCACTATTATTTGTATGCAAGCTATGTGATGTTTATATTTGAAGTACCAGATGTAAAAATAGCACTGGTATGGTAGCATCGTACACGGTGAATGCATTTGTTCCGATCAAGGTTGCACGTAGAAAGGGAACCATAATGTCATCAATTACGAAGTTTGTATGTCAAGGCCTACCTTATTTAGGTAAATGGAACTTCCCTACTGCCATCAGCAACTGCTTAGCCTTTTCCGATCACTCGTTGGGGTCAGCGACCAGTCTAACCGGATGCAGTTGACTACCAGTGTCATCTAATTTCCTTATTATGTGTGGAGCTATTTTTGATTTCGGAAGTAGATTTCTGTTCAATATTAATAAGCAGTTTTGAGCCTAGACAACATATTTGTATGATTTTTTTTTTTTTTTTTACATATTATAAACCAGCGCTTGATTGCTGGCGCAATCCTGCCTGATGGTAAGCAGTGACGCAATCGTTGATGGTAAAGCGCACTAGTTTATTAAGAGCCTATTCACTCTAGCCTTGAAGACCATGTTGAAGACACTCAAATTGTAGTCCGACGGAAACACCGCCGCTGGCAAATTGTTCCAGTCCCTCGACGTACGCGGTATAAAGGAGGAGGCGAAACACTTCGTCCGGATCGTAGTGGTGTTAACAACGTAAGGGTGGAAACCAGCCGTACGACGGGTCGTCCGCTGGTGGAACGGAGATGGGGGAATTAAATCATGCAATTCCCTCGCACACTCCCCGAAATGCATCCTATAGAACACCGAAAGGCTGGCTACTCTACGCCTGTGCTCTATCTAGGCTTTGGACGTAGAGTAGCCAGCCTTTCGTATTTTTCTTTATGTGGCGTGGCTAGCCAGCATGGTAAATAATGATTTTAAATGTTCTGTGATTTTAATTTTATGACATTAATTTTGCTTAAAGTGGATTATGGCTTAGTAATGTTAGTTATATGGTCGTACTGTTCGATTGATCTGTTTTTTTTTATAATTATAATCTAGTGCTTGACCGCAATCCCGCCTGATGGTAAGGAGTGATGCAATCGTTGGTGGTAAAATGCGCTACTTTATTAACAGTCTATTCATTTAAAAAACTGAGTGAATGGGCAGGAAGACGGCAGTTGAGCGCGGTGATGCAATGTTAAACCCAACAACACGACTAACGATGCTGCGCCAGAGGGAGATTGATCTGGAGACCCTCACGACCAACCTTCCGACAAAACAACATACAGGATAAAGTTTTATCCAGTGCGCAAACTTTGTCAACTTTTAGCTAAATAAGTGTTATAGATAAAAATATTATTACTTTGGTATGTTTTAGTACAAAAAAAATAGTTATTGATAACGAAAGATGTTTATTATGAAATCAATGTTATAGTCACCGCACGCGGTCCCATTCATGTTCGGTGGAGTGGGGACGGCGGGAACATCACAGGACCCCCGCGCGCCCGCGCCGCCCGCATGTTCACTACGCGGCCATATGCTAATACTACGATATTGATATGAATAATAATTGGTGTCTCTCATTTGCTGATTTTAGGGCGGACAAAAACATGATTTTTTATTTTAAACTAATAATGCATATTTGTTCTGTTATTGATTCTGAGCCACCCATTTTTTTTTTTGCGCACGCGAATAAAAGTTTCCCTGTATAGCGCATCATACCCGGCACACATCGCAACATAACTGCTCAGACCCGTCTTTCGTACGGCTTCACCAGACATCATGCCGGAACACGACGAATCGCTTGGCGGCAAAACTTTGTCTAATGGGTGGTAACTTCTAGAGGGGTATTGTATTATACCCAGTAACTGGGTTTTGGCGGTCAGTGACTTCATATAAAATACAGCAGCAGCTTGATAGATTGGAAGCCCAACATCTATACTAATATATAAAGCTGACGAGTTTGTTTGTTTGAACGCGCCAATCTCAGGAACTCAGTAGTTCCTGATATTTGATTATTTTTTCAAATCGGACCAGTGTCCGATTTGAAAAATTCTTTTTGGGTTGGATAGCGAATTGATCCAGGAAGACTTTAGGATATGTAACACCACGCTGCGGACAATAGGAGCGGAGTATATAAATAAAAACATATGAAGTCGCGAGGCGCAGCTAGTAGTTTAGATAAAAGCTAGGCAGATGATATTAACTATATTTTATTAAATGCGTGCTTCTTTCGTCATTATAAAGGTCGAGCGCAATTTCAGAGCTTTTCATGTACGTTATCGCAGGGCCGAATTTATTTTCGACCAGCTTTCCGACCGCGGCTTCGCCCGCGTGGAATTCGGTTATATCGCGCTTTTTAGATTTCCCTCGGGATTATCATTTTTTTTTCAAATAAGGATAGCCTATGTCCTTTATCAGGGTCTAAAGATTGTCTTTGCCAAATTTTATCAAAATCGGCCGAGAGGTTTTAGCGAGATAGCGTAACAGACAGACAGACAGACAGACAGAGTTACTTTCGCATTTATAATACCTATTACTATGGATTAAGGTTGGTATATAATTGTAGATAAATCATTGAGACGTTACTTGCATGATAAATAGACAAGCTACTGTATAGTGAATATTTAAAGTTGTAGTTATATAAGTATTTAACATAACAAACATGCATACATAAATTGTGTAATGTATCTGTTTGAGAAATCCATTCTATTTTTTTATTTTGTATCTGTGTTACCTATCTCATAGACTTTGTCGGCTGAACGGCTTAAATATCAGTCTATCTATTCCTGGATGGATAGTAGTTTTTTCGTTACCCCTTTGCGACAAAAATTATAACAATTAAAAAAAAAATGCAAAACTAATGGAATGCCATTTGAATCTCATCACTCATATTGTCTTTGGTGTCTGAAGCCTCTTTGCTAGATGATAGGTTTTTCTAAGTAAAACTTATTATTTCTGTTTATAAACAACACCATCTTAACTACAAAGATAAGTTTTTGCATATAAAATAATATATTTTTTTCTGGTCAGTAACTACAAAAATACACATGTTTTAAAGTGTGACTGAACGAATATACATATATAGTGCTGATTCACTAAATTGGCATCTTTTTGCAAAAACGTTCTGTTTAGTTCCGTAATTATTTGGGTACCGTGATACCGTAGAACAAGGAAACTAAATAACCGGCCTAAGTAAAGCCCAGGAAAACTAAACTTTTAGAGCAGTGATAGCCTAGTGGTATTGGCTAGTTGTAGGTCGTAGGTTCGAACCCCATCAGGTGCTTTACTTTGTGTAAATTATTTCATCACCACTGCTCTCAAAACGGTGAAGGAAAACATCCTAAGTTGGGATTGTTCGGGCCGCCCATTGGTCTGTTCAGTCCAAACGATCCCAACTAGTCGCAATCATTTGTCAAAAACTTTGAAAACATGTGACATCTACCAACCCGCACTGGGCCCGCGTGGTGGATTACGGCCCACCCCCTCTGATCGAGAAGAGGCCTGTGTCAACAATATAGGCTAATTATGAAAGTCTATACAACTTTCATTGTAAAAACTCGTTGTTTAACTTTAAAATTATGTCCTTTAACTCATCATCTGACCACCATTTTCCCAAATATGTTGGTATCGGCTTCAAATCTTACCGGATTCAGTTGAATACCAGATTTTACATGGACCGACTGCCTATCTGACCTCCACAACCCAGTTACTGGGTAATACCATACCCCTTGGTAAGATTGGAGGTCAGACTTTCTCTGCTTCGGACGAACCTTTTTTTAATTATTTTTTTTATGTTAAATCATCAAATGACCTCTCTCGCTCTGGGCGGAAGGGAAGGGCGTGTCAGACTTTTACTGACTAGAACCCACCCGTGTTCCATCACTTGCCTGGGCGCCAGGGCCATGGTTTCTTTTTTTAACCAACCCACAAACCTGACCCAGGGGGCACTGGTCTTCGTGGACCCCGTCACGATGTACTGACGTCTTTTTAAGGCGCGAGTGAAACACAACGCGCCGTCGACCCGGGCCTGGTCTTTATCGGGCGGCGAGCTGCTATGATATGTTGCTGCGCCAGAAGGAGATTGATCTGGAGATCCTCCACGACCAAACTCCAGACACAAAAACATTTGACTTCACCATAAATCATACCGGAACACGACGAATTGCTTGGCCGCAAGAATTTGTCTAGTGGTGCTTCCATTGCAGGACTTTAATCTCCTTTATTTCATTGTAAAAAGCGAACAATATTATTTACTTGTCTACTTATATTTATAATGTTTAAAGTAAATAACATACGGAACACAACACAACTTTATAGACACGCCACAATTTTTTCTACCGATTACTTAGCTCAAAATTATAGTCGCACGATTCACATCAGATTTAAGAATATATGTAATTTGTTTCACAAAAACCGAAAATCGATACTTTATTACATACATTCGATTAAAACGTTCAACAAAGTATCGGTGATTAAGCGATTACGAATTTGGAACAAAAACTTAATTTATAGAATCGTTACTTAAGATCCGCTTTGACGCAATTATGTAATCTATACTTCTATTCTTCTTCAGCCTATAGATGTCCACTGCTGGACAGAGGCCTCCCCAAGGCTTTCCACGCTGACCGGTCTTGTGCTGCCCGCATCCATCGGCTTCCAGCGACCTTCACCGCAATCCCGCCTGATGGTAAGCAGTGATGCAATCGTTGATGGTTAAGCGCGCTAGTTTATTAAGAGCCAATTCACTCTAACACATAAATTGTATTCAGACATAAACACCGCGGCTGGCAAATTGTTCCAGTCGCTCGATGTACGCAGTATAAAAGACGAGGCGAAACACTACGTCCGGATCGTAGTAGTGTCAACAACGTAAGGATGGAAACTCGCCGTACGACGGGTCGTCCGTTGATGGAACGGAGATGACGGAATTAAGTCATGCTATTCCCCCGCACACTCTCCAAAATGCATTCTATAGAACATTGACAGGCTGGCTACTCCTCGCCTGTGCTCCAGACTTTTATTGTGTATATTCTTTCTTTTAGTTTTAATTTGATATTACATTGGTCATTGGTAACAGTCGTGGTGGCCTAGTGGTTAATACACCAGCCTCTCAATTATGAGTGTGCAGGTTCGATTCCAGGTCAGGCAAGTACCAATTTAACTTTTCTAACTTATATTTACTTTCCATGTATATCTTGGACACCAATTACTAATTGCAAGGTGAAGGAAACCATCTTGAGGAAATCTGGACTTTAAGTCTGAAATCGCCAACCTGCATTGAGCAAGCGTGGTGATTACGATCAATCCTTCTCTGTAAGAGAGGAGACCTGTGCCTAGCAGTCGGACGATGAAAAGGTTTATGATGATAATGATGACGATTTCATTAGTCGAGCACTAAATCCATTTTAATATAAAGCCCCGCACGATGATATTGCGATTGGCGGCCATCTTGGTGACGTAGTCGAACTCGCACCGTCGGTACCGTTCGCAAGTTCAGTCCGCGCTTACCCACTTACGCACATCGAATATTTTTGTTAGCTTTTTGTTTTTGTTATCCTGTTTTATTGTTGTTCTTGAGTTTTGTTGTTTAGTTTTGTTAACTGTTACTCGTTAAAATGAGTAAGAAATTAATTAATAGTCGTGCTCGTGAAATTATAATTAAAGTGGACAATTATTTTGTTAAAGAGAAAGAGGATTGTAAGTTAGTTCTTGAAAGTATAAACCGTGCTTTAAAAAGTGCTTCGGACATTTTAATACCGAAGCAACTGCTTACAGTTATTAAAAAGCTTACAGTTATTAAAAATATTTTGCAAAATTCTATCAAAGTCACGGAGTGTGTGGCATGTGCCACAGGCGTTGCAAAAAATACTGTGACGAAATTGAGACCGGAGCATGAGTCAGCAACAGCCAGTGGCAGCAAAATGAGAACTCCTACTAAAGGAAAAAGACAAAAGAAGAAATATTTCGACGGGTTTTCCTTAACAGCTTTAAGAAATATTATAGATTCAATGTGTACGGTGAGGAGAGAAATACCCACAATGCGCAAAATCTTGGCGGCTTCAAAAGTAGACCTTAATTATACTGGTAGTGAATCTACTTTAAGAAAAATAATTAAATGTGATTTAGGCTACCAATTTAAACGATGCTACAAAAAAGACTGGCCCTAATTCAAAGACCCCAAATTCAAGCGTGGAGGGCTAAATATTTACGACGTATGAAAGAAAATGACTCGCTTGGTAATAACAAAAGACCCGTTATTTATCTCGACGAAACGTGGATACATGCACACTAAACGGTAGATAAATGTTGGCAAACAGCAACCGATGGAGTGAGACGGAACGACAGCCCCGGCCGCCGATGGATAATAGTTCACGCGGGAAGTTAAAGCGGTTTTGTTGACAATGTCCTTTTAATGTTTAAAGCAGACACCAAAACGGGGGATTACTATGATCAAATGAATGCTGAGTATTTCACCAAGTGGCTTACAGACAAAATAGTACACAACATACCACGCAACTCCAAAATTGTGATGGACAACGCCCCTTATCACAGTAGGGATGAGAATAGGCCGCCAAGTATGAACAATAAAAAACAGTTGATTGTTGAGACTTTCCCAACGACAGTACAAAACCTGAACTGTATTTATTAATTAAACGGCACAGACCGCCGAAAAATTATATAATTGACAATTTATTAGCTGGCAATGGCCATGAAGTCGTTAGATTATCACCTTACAACTGCGACCTCAACCCCATTGAGTACATCTGGAATCTGGTAAAGATGAGGGTGTCAGAAAAGAATGTGGAGCAGTTGGAAAGTCGCATTGAAGCTCTGACGTTGGAGTCGTTGGCGTCAATAACTCCAGATGACTGGCGAAAGGAAGTCAATCATGTTAAACGGCTTGAAGAGGAATACCTATTGGAATAAAGATCGAATAATTGACGAGTTATTTGTCATAAATACGGCGACGACAGTGAATCGGAAACGACAGACACAGAAAGCAGTTATGATTCGGAAGACTATATACATTTTTTTACATATTATCCTGGTTTTATTTATAAGCTGATAGATGTAGGTAGTAATTAAAACATGACTACTACACAGTGGACTCTGGTTCAATTCCCGCTCGCAAATTAACAGAAATGTAGTTAGAAAAACATAGTATACATGTAAGAAAGATATACGAATAGGTAAGTATATTTTTCTTACGTCTACAAAAATTATTTCCTTGAAATTTTTAATAATGAAAGTTTATTTGTCAGAATATGGGTGAGTAAGTATACCTAAGAAAGAATGTTAAATGCAAAATTAATATTAATTTTATTATACATACACTCTTTAAAGAGTGTAATAAAATTATAAAATACAAATAAACCCTTAACCCTAATATTAATTTATACATACACTCTTTATAAAGAGTGTAATAAAATTATAAAATACAAATAAACCCTTAACCCTAATATTAATTTTGCATATAACATTCTTTTGCTAGCTGTCCTTTTGTGTGACAGATGACGTCACAACGCTGTTATTGTGACAAGGTTCCATCGCAATATCATCGTGCGGGGCTAGTAGACGCATTTAGAATTGTTAGGCCAATAAATCTGGCGGAATATTTATCATCATAATTATCAATGAAATGCAAGGACATACCAGCATTATTAATTCATCACAAACCGAGTATGTTTAGTATATAAAAAACAACATATTTGACCTAGTTTGTCAGTCAAATCACTTATCATTATTAGCACGCATTGATTTGAAAATAAATAAACATTTTACCGACCAGAATAACTTGGAACTGCTGGTACGCAGATGCCTAAAGAACCTACACACACCCACATAATCACCAGGAGCATTAAGGTTCCATGTTATAGGGATCGAGCCTATTCCCAATTTCTTCTTCTTCCTCAGACTATTGGTGCCACTTAACGTACATATCTATACTAATATATAAAGCTGAAGAGTTTGTTTGTGTGCGCTAATCTCAGGAACTACTGGTCCGATTTGAAAAAATATTTTTGCGTTCGATTGCCCGTTAATCCAGGAAGGTTTCAGGCTATATAACATCACGCTGCGACCAATAGGAGCGGAGCATAATTAATTCCACGCAAACGAAGTCGCTGGCGGCTGCTAGTTTATTATATTATCTATGTAAATAGTAGACTGTAGACTACCTACATTATTTCTTTCCTTCCCCTTAGTATTCCATCCAAAGGTTGTCTGTTAAAAATCGCTCTTAGCGATAAAACCGCCGATTGTGTCACTCTTATTAATACCTTCATATTTATGTTTCTGTAATATACATACGAGTATATGGTGGTGTACATAATAGAGTATTCTATTCTATAGAGGTCCACCGCTGGAGAAAGGTCTCCTCCTCCCCCAAGGTTTTCATTCCATTTGGGGGGGGTGTTTGCCATAATCCCCACGCTTGGTAGACGGGTTGCGGATCGCACTTATTTGATATTCCACAGGAGAAGAGCTGTTGCCCGCTTCCCTTCCCCGTGAGGGGAAACAATCAATCCTCCGCCTTGCTTATCCAGTCTGTTCCTGGCATAGTCATGCGTCCATCCAACTTAGGGGCGTCTCACTCTGTTTGCCAATATGCAGTCCCCACTCCCTAGCAGCCGTTCGACAAACATGGCCAGTCCAATGCAGCTGTGGTTTGCTTACTCTGCAAGCTATGTTGGTAACTTATTCTTATTTTTTTTTCTCATCCGGAAATTTTCTTGACTATTTATCGTCAAAAGAAACTACAAGCTTTCATAATATCATCATGCTGCTGGGCACAGGTCTCCTCTCATACAGAGAAGGATTGAGCGTAATCACCACACTTGCTCAATGCGGGTTGGTGATTTCTGATTTAAAAGTCTAGGTTTCCTCAAGATGTTTTCCTTCACCTTATAATCAGCCATTGGTGTCTAAGATATATTTAGAAAGTACTTTTAAGTTTAAGTTACTATTATGTATGTTTACGTTATATAAACCTAAATAATCAGTTCATAATGGTCCCACTCCCAGAGGACAGGACAGAGGCTGCTTCTCGGCGTGAGGCAGTAACCCTACGACCTACAACTTGAGACTCACGGCTCCAAGTTTATCTCGCTCCAACTCAATCGAACTAAACTCCTCTGCTAGGTAGGTTGGATAGAGGTGTACCTACCAGGCACACATCACCTTCAAGAATAACAGGTGTGATGTTATATGAAGGGTGTATCCTTTCATAAACATCATTTGTATTGAGCATCATTGAAATTCATTTGAGTAGTCTGATTTTTGACTAGACATTTGACTAGTCGCCTCTTACGGCAACCACGGGAGGCTAAGCCTGGTACCACACGGGGCCTATTCCCATAGTCGGGTATAATTCCAGACCCAGGGATACTACTGGAAAATCCGTTTTATTGAAATTCAAAAACACTTAACTTTCCCGGAGAATCGAATCCTCAAACTTAGTTATTGCACTTGAATATCGAAATCAATTAATTTTCTAAATGGAAAAGGTAATCCTTTTTTTTTTTTTTTTGTTGGAATGGGAAATCATCAAATGACTTCCCCCGCTCTGGGCGGAGCGGAAGGGCGTGTCAGACTTTTACTGACTAAAACCCACCCGTGTTTCTTCACTTGCCTGTGGGACGGCCAGGGCCACGGTTTCTTGTTTAACCAACCCGCAACCCTGACCCAGGAGGCATCCGTCTTCGTGGACACCGTCACGATGTGTTGACAACTCTTTATGGCGCGCGTCGACTCGGACCTGATCTTTAGCGGGCGGCGAGCTGCCCACTGCTCACCGCCCGCAGGCCCGCGCCTACGGTGGCTGGGAGTTTGGTGTCATCTCCCGACCAGGGCGTCTCCTGCGGCGGCTAGTGGCGTGAGGGCGCTGGGATTCCCGTTGCCTCACGCGCTCCGCCTCCTCTTTGCCAGCATTACTGTTTCGCAGAAGGAGGTGAAACTTGGGTAATCCTTACGTTTATAAACACAGTAAATCTTAACCTATAGTAAACATGCACGATGCTCCTAACTCCACCATGTTTCAGTTTAAACAAATATCAATTTTATAATAATGGCTATTACGTTGATTTTAGAGTAACTATAAAGCGCAGCGTTTTAAGTTGTAACGTTAACTAATGTGTAGGTTTTTTCCATAAACTCATATCTATTGACAAGTATGTATGTCGCAAATTCAGATGAGATGTAAATCCTTACAATCATATTACGTAGGAGGACTCCTTGCATAAACAAATCATTAACACACTCTTCTAGAATTTAAATAAGCCTAAGTATCCGCAAACAATCCTATTTGTCCTTCAGCTTCAATTTAATCGATATCAAATCTTAATGCAAACAAAATAAATAAGCAAATATTGACCCATTTCATTACGATCAAAATCATTCGTTCTACCGTTTTAAGACTGCTAAACCTTAAGTGGTTGTGATATTTGTGATACATACATAGGCTATCGGGACTTCATCAGGTTATCAACCTATCTTGGATGGCCTTCGAATACTAGGTGAATTAAACAACTTCACCATTCCAGTTCATCCCATCAGCGGGCAACGAGCCCTGCGCACTTACATTTCAGTTTGGAATTCTTCGGGATATCTTAAGTTACCTTGCTTCGTACGGATCTATTCATTTCTAATTCGATCAGATAGGGTAAATTCAAACATATATCCCTATCATCATCGGACCGTCCATGGTCAAGGTCGGACTATGAATGCAACTGACAATGAAAATACTCCAGGATTTATTAGTATTTCTTTTGACTAATCATTTAAATAATTGAGATACCTTATCTAGAGGATATACAATATGTAAAGAAAACCCTGTCCGACCGTAAAGGATAATAAAGGTTAGATATACACATGACCAAATATTATATAAAATTTTACATAATCATCATAGTAACAATACTAATGAATTTTGAAATAATCCTTTTTTCCCGGGAATTAATTCCAATTTCCCTGAAATTGAAAAAGTGACAACACCGGTATTATTATAAGCGAATAGCGACGCGACCACGTCACAGGTGCCGCGTGCCCTGTCCCCCGCTGCCCGCGGATGGGGTTGCTTAGCGCACATGTATTAAGTTACCTCTTTTTGCGAAATAATATTTATTTTTTTAGGGGAATTTTTTTTATGTTTAGCCTGTCTTTGTGGGCATTAGTAGAATCAGTTATCGATACCTAATAATACCTTCACAGATCGGACAGGGTTTTCTTTACATATTGTATATGTGAACATATATATAAATTATGTGGCAGTAATTTTTGTATTTTAAATGTCATAGTAGAAGTAGTCAACAGATTTATGAGGCGTATTCGTAAATACAAGGACGCCATTAAAAAAAAGCAAATTGTAAAATAGATTAGTTTTTAAAACTAATGTCATAAATAATTCACACAAAATAGGTGTTACTAAGGACCAATAAATGAAATACTCCACCATTATACGACGTTCATTTACCGTAAATCTTTTCAAGGTCCTACCAGCAATTTACCATATAGCAATGCATGTGAAGCTAGACTCCGGCTAAACCATCCCTCTACTGAACGTCTCGTGTTATAGTATACATAAAGGTACAAACAAACGTTACCTAACCAGTTAAATTATATTCATTGTGCAGTCCGCACGTGAGAACGGAGAACGATCAGTGTTCGCTAAAGATCGCGGAACGATGCTCGTAACGTGGACGTTCTTAGCCTTCATAGGCGCCGCAATCGCGCGGTCCGCGTCTCCAATAGATTTCACACCCGTCAATGAATTTACCTTACAATTACTAGAAAATACTTACGCGTTTCAAGAGAATTTTGGAATAAAGAACATTGCTATATCTCCACTCTCTGTCTGGAGTATATTCTCGTTACTAGCTGAAGGATCTTCCGGAGAAACGTTTTCTGAATTAGTGAGTGCATTGAGGTTACCAAAGGATTTAAGGAAAACTCAGTGTTTGCATTCAGCTGCCAATGATGTGTTAAAATCGCAGTACCAGGATGTCATAGTGAAAGGACAATCAGCAATGTTTACTGAGTGTGCGACTAAAGTACACGATGAATTCTGTGAGTCTGCTTTACGGTACGACATGGCAATATATTCATCTGAAACTCAGAACACGACTGAATTAGCTCATGATATTAATTTGTTTATTTGCTACGCTACTGATGGAAGAATTCTGAATGCAGTGAAGGCTCAAGACTTGGAAAACTTACGCATGGTGTTAGTTGATGCCTTGTTCTTCAAAGCAAACTGGACGCATCCTTTTGATCCAACACAAACGAAGGTAGAAGCCTTCTACAATTCACAAGGGAAGACAATTGGACAAGTGAACATGATGTACCACAAAGCTCCTCACTTCCTTGGAGATTCTGACGAAATCAGCGCACAAGTTCTAGAAATGACGTACGGGAAAAACGAGGACTTCTCAATGATGATCCTTCTACCATACGATGGCGTATCAGTGAAAACTGTGCTCAAAAACCTAGCAACTAAGTCACAGAATTGGATGTCAGAGTTTAGAATAGAAGGTACTGCACCAGCAATTGACGCTTACATACCTAGATTCAGACTAACATCAAGATTGGATTTGATCCCACCGCTAATGTATTCGGGTATACAATCGATATTTGACAAAACAAAGGCGAAGCTGCCTGGTATTGCTGATAATCCTTTATATGTGACTTCATCAATCCAAAATGTAGATATTGAAGTGACAGAAGAAGGCACTGTAGCCGCAGCTGCAACAGTCGTTGGCTTAGAAGACAGGATACTAGGTCAAAGGTTTGAAGCCAACAAAGAGTTTATATTTTTAATCACACAGAGAAGTTGCAATGTAATTCTGTTTGCTGGAGTGTATGGGGAGCCGTCTGTAGTGTGAACTCTTAAGTGATTTCAAAATTGTGATACGTATTAATTAAGTATGGTGTTAAAACATGGACATTTCTGTAGTAGTGAAGAAATAAAATTAAAGACAATAATTCAAAAATAGTCAGTACAAAAATCGGAAATGTGCAATTTGTAAAACAATGCAGTGCAAATAATTGTATCTAAAATAAAAACAATGGGAGAAGTGACCTTCATAAAAGACAGCGCCAAGACAGACAACTTATATCTAAAAAACTTCATTGTTTTGTTAACTGTACATGTTTGATGTACACATTAGCATAGCATTATCAATCTCTACAGAACACACACTTCCCAATCCTGGTAAGGCCTTGATAAAGCCTTGGCTTGGCCTGGCCCTGGCAAGGCCTTGTATCTATAAGAACGAGTGAGCTGTAATCCACTACGCTGCCGGCCCCATGACATTGTGGTCCTATGAATACCAAAATAGAATTTTAAGCCACTCATTTCTCTTATTCTGACTTTATCTAAATTGTTTACCTGTACTATATAGAATAGTCCTTGTCCGACGAAGGCCAGGCTGCGCTGCAGCTGAGCCAGTGAATATAAATTCCTGACTAAGACCTCTGAGTTTGTAGCAGCGTTTCTTCTCAGAACTAATAATAAAAATCCAGCCGTCCCTTGTTGTTCTCTCCACCGACACCCTAAACCGAGGTTCGCACCGCACAGGGGGTGCCCTTAGCGTGTAGTCGCTTAGTTTTTAGTTGCCCCGTCTGGAGGCTTTAAATTCATTTAAGGCAGCCACAGGATAGTTCGGTTAAGAACTCACAATCTCTCAAGGTCAACTAGAGACGCCAAAATAATAAAAAAATACGTATAGTCCGAATTGAGGCTATGAAGCCTTAAAGCTACATTAATATCCTTAATATCGGTCTTTGGAGACGAGGGCTTTATTTTTATAATTCATCTATTTCCTTACTAAATAAAACATGATTGTGTTATAATTACATAATTACGTTACATAATACGTATTTACAAGAAATACAATAAACAAATTGTTTTCCTTATTATTTTGAACTATATACGCAAAACAAAGCAGTGTAAAGTCATTTGGACCGTAATCGAGCAGTACTGTGATGGAAAAATATTATTTTATAATAATTATGTATTGTCATATTAATTAATATCTAAATTTGTGCAATATTTAACGTGTTTTACATAATCCCCCTTATTCATAAACGTTGCTTAAAGTTAACTAGTAATTAGCGATTCTTTTAGACCTTTTAACGTCACTTAACTTTAATCATTGCTTATGAATAACCACCACAGTGTTTAAGGGGTCTATTCATAAACGACTAAAGTTACGAAACGTTAAAAGGTCAAAAATGTATGGTTAAAGATTTGCTTTACGTCGTTTACGCATATTTGTAATTTATTATGGTTCAGTCACTTTGCAACATAATTATAATTTCAATGCTACTGATGTAAACGTAACGATGAGCAGCATAAAGACCAGCAGGGTAATTACGTAACACACTGTCAGTAGCAATGGGTTTCATTTTGACAGTTCATTAACATACATTGCATTGTCGTCCTCCATGGCGCAGTGGTCAACACGCCTGCCTGCGTCGTGGAGACCCCGGGTTAGATCCCCGGCCAAGCCATGATGGAAACCGATCTTTTCCTGATTGGCCTGGGTCTTGGATGTTTATCTATATATGTATCTATTATAAAAATATAGTATCGTTGAGTTAGTATCCCATAACACAAGTCTCGAACTTACTTTGGGGTTCAATCTGTGTGATTTGTCGGTATGTATTTATTTATATTGTTTACATTGGTGAGCAAACACATTTTTCTAACATAAGGAGCCATAAATTATAGATATGCTTCAACATTATTCAAATATGAGTAATAGTGAGATATAGAATTGGGCGCTGGATCGTGAAATGAAAATAAATATCGTTATACTAGGTAGACATACATATGTAAATTAAAACCATGACTTTACATCATAAATTAAATCGCCATGTTGCACAGTTCTTACGACAGGCTTAAATACTGTGAATAATTTTAGCTAATTATAATTGTATTTCAATTAAGTTATTAAATGTTTTATTATTTATAAATTGTGTTTTACTGGCTCCATGCCTTTTTGTAGGATCCTTAGAGGTGAACTTTGGCAAATGGTAGATAGTGGTGATTAACTTTTTCTGCTAGAGATTATTTTAAATATACGTGTTCTAATCTTTTTTGACTACACCCGGTAAATTTGTTATCAACTAAAATAACATCCAACGTCAAATTGCCCTGTTGTAGACATTCATGTTTAAAATGTCAATTGTAATTTGAATTTGCAGACAGACCTAAGCTGTTAGTCAATTTGTTATCAAAATATTTTCATCATCATTATCAACCTTTCTTATCGTCCCACTGCTGGGCACAGGTCTCCCTCTCATACAGAGAAGGATTGAGCGTAATCACCAGGTTTGCTCAATGCAGGTTAGAGATTTCAGACTTAAAAGTCTAGGTCTCCTCGAGATGTTTTTGTTCATCTTATAATAATTCATGGGTGTCCAAGATATAGGTACTGAGAAAGTACATATAACTTAGAAAAAGTTACACTGGTACTTGCCTGACCTGGAATCAAACCCGCACACTCATACATTAGAGGCTGATGTTTTAACCACTAAACTACCACGACTAGACAAGACTACAGTCAGATAAATTGGTTATCAACTAAAATAACACCCAACGTCAAATTGCTGTGTTGTAGACATCCATATAAGTGTCAGTTGTGATTTGAATATGCAGACAAACTACATAAGCTGTTATTTTCATTGTTACAATCAAATATGATTGGTGGAACAATTCGGAATTTAAAAATCCTCAAATTAAAATAATTACCGGCAAGTCTAGCAGAACGATTCCAATATCTAGTTGTGGAGGAATGAGGAACAGGGAGTAAAGTTCACTCATCCTCCATAGAAAAGGCACCTACCATGTTTTGTCTCTGCATCACCTTAAGGTAGACTGGTAGAAAATGCCTAAGGCATTAAGTCCGCCATTGTGCAATTTTTTTCATTGTGCATGAAGTTTTAATGAATAAATAAATAAAAAAATAAAAGGGAGGATCCTCCGACCAGACGGGTGTTTTGTCTGGCGGTATATGCTAGTTACACGGTAAACTCTGATTGCGAGATGTAGAATTCGGGTGACATCAGTTAAGACGCGTTTTTGGCATGTGGAAGTTGTAGATACCGCTAAATTGGTCATATGTGTGAAGAAGGTGTAACAAATAGTTTCACAAATTGTACAATCGACCTCAAAACTATTTAATAACTACGACGCGACATTCGCAAATAATTTCAACATCATTTTAACACTTATTCAGAGATTTTTTCTTCGTGACATTGAATCACACAGCAATGTGAGTTGCATAATGTTTTGACCTCTCCAAGGGCAGTTAAAAAGTCATTAGCAGACTTTAGACTTTATCTCAACAGTCATAAAAGCTGTGAATAAATATCTTGGCAACAATTAAGATATAAAATCATTATCACGGCCAAATAAAAAAAACTGGAATGGCTTAGAGACGTCCGCGGCTGAACCTGGGCCTCTCCAAGGCATCACAATTTGCATTCATCATCATCATCATCAACCTTTTTATCGTCCCACTGCTGGGCACAGGTCTCCTCTCATACAGAGACGGAATTTGCATTGCTGCTGGGGATTTTTTTCCGCCACTTCATCTTCCCAGCGAAAGCACTAGGAAGTGGCGAAGGGCGGGCGTTTTGGGTGGACTGTCTTATGTAATAATGAACTTCAAAAAGTGGTGATTTTAAGCCTAATTTGAATAAATGACTTTTGATTTTGATTGATTCTTTACATTTTGTATCTAGTGTATTCAATATACAACGGTATTCACCAGATCAACGGTCCATATCGTTGTGGATACATATTCGCCACTATAGAACCTTTCAGTCCCAATGGTCAACCGTTCTGCTAGGTAACTTTCCGGAAAAAATCTCCAAATGGCTGTTAAGAGGGGACTCTAATGCCGAGGAATTTGGAAAATAGGTATTTGATGAAAACTATTAACTTTTCTAAAGTTATATGTACATATGTATGAGCAAGCGTGGTGATTACGCTCAATCCTTCTCTGTATGAGAGGAGACCTGTGCCCAACAATGGGCCGTTAAAAAGGTTGATAATAATAATAATTGCCGTCGCGCTGCTACCAACTCTCTCCTCGGTAAAGTGCGAAAAGGACAGTTGCACTACAAGCTGAATTTACCTACAAAAACATTGACCAAAAGACGTTTCGTATCCCGCTGTTTTCTTTTTCAAAACACGACAGAGATCACTTATTTTTATATCACAATTTGGAGGAGAAGTATACCTATGCTTCTATTAATTTCTTTTTTTGTCAAAAGCTTATCACGTTTGTCTAATACTCCTCTGAACATCACGGTAAAAACGGGTTACTTTTTGCAATTTTGAAGTATCGTATCTCTTTTATTAATTAAGTTTCGGAAAAGATCAAATGATAGGTGCACGTATAATCACGGTGTAAAATTGTAGAAATAAAAATTGCTCTAAAAGCATTATCCAGGAAGAAAACAGCGGAATACGTTTGTATATAGAGAAAGCACCACTAGAGTTCCCTTTCAAAGTCGCAGGTTACTTTTAATATCTCTTGTCTGTCTGTTTGACCATTTAGACACATAATAAAAGTGATGATGTATAAAGTTTCACACTTCTGCATATGTCTTATAGATTGGGTGCTTGTCGACTGTATAAGATTTATAAGACTGAAAGAATTAGATGGCCCCACAGAATAAACGTGCAAGAGCTCTTACACAATTTTTTTTCTTGCGTTTTTCGTTTCATTGACCTATGCAGCACCTTTTAATTATAAATTATTTTTTAAAATTTTTTACTTAAAATACGCCTATTATATCATTTGATTTGTTTACTATAGGGAAAAATCATGGAATTATATCACAAGTATAAAAGTATATGCTATTGTTAAACGCTTTTTGGGTCCCCGAGTTCATCATTCACCGCGTCTTTAAAAAGCTTCCAAATTGCTATCTTATTTTAATAGCAAATCTTATTTTTTTCTAACTTTATGCGCCCTCTTAACATACTGACACTGACTAAGATAGCCTCTGTGGCGCAGCGGTAGGAAACGCGTGTTCGATCCCCACGCAGTGCAAATATTTGTATACATGAATATAAATATTTGCACTGGTCTAGTCGTGCCTCAGAAAGCACGTTGAGCCGTTGGTCCCGGTTGCCATACGAACATCTAATGGCAGTCGTTACAAGGAAAATATCGAAGTTCAGCCTCAATCAGCAGTTAGACTGGTAAAGCGGACCCCAGACTCCAAAGCTGAAAAGGCTGCGGATGCGACTGGGATTAACGCTGAGATGATGATTTTTTGAAGGAAAATTAATTGATTTGGACTTTCAAGAGCGATTACTGAGTTTGAGGATTCGATTCTCCGGGAAAGTCTTTTTGAATGACTGGGATTAACCCTGAGATGATGATGATGACTGACTGACTGACTAAGAAGATTTACGGTAGTAATTATTTACCCAAGTTGCTGATCATGAGGTACTAGGCATGATTCTAAAGGGTGTTTCCTATATGGTTTTCTTAATACCAGTCCGGAGTCTGGATTTGCACCTGGTTGTTGACAATATATTTGAGAGTCAAACTCCAGCGGTTAGCGCAGTGGTTAAGTTAGTGACAGCTGCGCTGCGTGTCGCGGGTTCGATTCCCGCACGGAACAAATATTTGTATAACCTACAAGTAGCTGTTCCGGGTCTGGATGTTTGTGTATGTGAGTTATATGTTTGTAAACGCACCCACGATACAGGAGAGCCTAGAGCACAGGCGCAGAGTAGCCTTTCGGTGTTCTATAGGATGCCTTTTGGTGAGTGTGCGAGGGAATTGAATGATTTAATTCCCCCATCTTCGTTCCACCATCGGACGACCCGTCGTACGGCGAGTTTCCACCCTTACGTTGTTAACACCACTACGATCTGGACGAAACGTTTCGCTTCCTCCTTTATACTGCGTACATCGAGGGACTGGAACAATTTGCCGGCGGCGGTGTTTCCGTCGGACTACAATTTGAGTGTCTTCAAGGCTAGAGTGAATGTGCGCTTTACCATCAACGATTGCGTCACTGCTTACTATCAGGCGGGATTGCGGTCAAGCGCAAGTTTATAATATATAAAAAAAAAACGAAATATGTTTGATACACCTCTGCTTAATTAGCGGAGATACAGGCGTGTCACGTTAGTTAACAAATCATACCATAAACTAGTTTTTTTTTATATCCCAAAGAACTATTTTTTCTAGCCAGTTATGTACCTCCCTACCGGCTACCCATACATAGGCTTCAAACCTATATTTATTAACTCTTTTAGCGAACGTGAAGACCTTTAAATCAGCCAAAACAGTGAGCCCGATAAGGCTATATATTTAATTAAAGACGTGATTTATAATCGAGCACATCAATTTAAATAATTATAATAGATTCGTCCTAGAATCATGTGTTTATGGCTTAACATTTGAAATTAATTCCTACGCTTCATAATAATTGAAATCTTATTGCTTATTTAAAAATAAATGATTTTGTTTTAAAATAATTAAAGTCGTGGTGGTCCAGTGGTAACACACCAGCGTCTCATGTATGAGTATGCGGGTTCGATTCCATGTCAGGCAAGTACCTACCAATGTAATTTTTCTAAGTTATATGTACTTTCTAAGTATATCTTGGACACCAATGACTGGTAATAAGTTGAAGAAAAACATCTTAAGGAAACCTGGATTTAAGTCTGAAATCGCCAACGAGCGCTAATGAGCCAATGAGCAAGCGTGGTGATTACGCTCAATCCTTCTTTGTATGAGAGGAGACCTGTGCCAGAAATGGGACGATAAAAAGGTTGATGATGATAATGATTTTAATTATTGTGATCGGATAATTGTGCAAAGGGTATGCTGAATTTTCAATACATACATAATTTTGTTTAAGATCAAGAGTTCGTGAGTTCAATTCAGCGAGACTAGATGGCTTATCTGTTGATGAACCACGACATTAAGATGCTAAGGGCAAATCTCACGGATGACATCGCGATTAACAAACTGGCCACTTTGGATTCAGTGGAGAGGCGTGCGAAGAGGCTGATTGGTGACCCTGATTTACGGTCTCCAAAGCCTAGAGCACAGGCGTAGAGTAGCCAGCCTTTCGGTATTTTATAGGATGCAGTTTTGGGGAGTGTGCAAGGGAATTGCATGATTTAATTCCCTCATCTCCGTTCCACCATCGGACGACCCGTCGCACGGCAAGTTTCCACCCTTACGTTGTTAATACCACTACGATCCGGACGAAGCGTTTCGCCTCGTCCTCTATACCGCGTACATCGAGGGACTGGAACAATTTGCCAGCGGCGGTATTTCCGTCGGACTACAATTTGAGTGTCTTCAAGGCTAGAGTGAATAGGCTCTTAATAAACTAGTGCGCTTTACCATCAACTATTGCATCACTGTTTACCATCAGGCGGGACTGCGGTTAAGCGCTAGTTTATAATTTATTTAAAAAAATATTATTTAATAACAAAAATCCCGCCTGCATATACATACAGGTTTCGACAAAACAAACATAAAATACAAACTATATTTGACCATATGCATCGAATTGACAAGGTAAAATATCTTGCCAAATGGGTGCCACACGAACTTAATGATCGCCAGCGCGAAGTACGCGAGACGTGCCTGGCACTGCTCAACAGACAAACAAATGAAGGAATTTTGAAACGCATTGTTACCTGCGATGAAAATTTCTTTATGAATCAATAAAATGCCAATGCGTTGGCAAAAATACATTGATTGCATGGGTAATTACTTCAATTAACACAAATAAAAAATACATGAAAAGTATTTTTTCATATTAAACGGCAATTTTATAGGTAAAGACTTAATATATAAAATATATTTAGAATCAATATATATTTATTATAATCAGTGATTAAAATTCTTCATTTTGATACCCAACTCAATATGTTTGGTAGAAAAAAAATATGTAATTCTTTTTTTTGTTCCATTAATATTAAGTTATATACATATTTAGAGTCAGTGTTTAAAATCCTTCATTTTGATATTCTACTCGATATGATTGGTAGAAATTTATTTCTTTACACCTCACAATATGGCGTCATACATCCGCCATTTTGTTTTTTTTTTTATGTCACCTATCTAGTAGCAGTTGGGCGATTACGGCAATTCTAACCATACCTCAAATGTCAAAATCCGTTCAGCGGTTCTGGAGATACTAGGTAAGTAATAAAGAATAATACATACAAGATACGCGCTAAAAACATAACCCTTCCTGGCAGTCGGGTAAAAAAAACCACATCTAAGCTGCTTTCAAAAGCTGTCAATAGCCCCGATTCCTTTGTTTACAAACTACAATAAATTTAAGTTCAGTGCATTATTTTCTATCTATTTCACGACTGTGACACAGTTTATACTAGTATAGTCGTCAACGTTATCTTCTTCTTATACAGCGTTCGGCACTCGAAGTGTTACTAATTTTACGTTGCTATAGCAACTAAACTGTTTACAATATGGCGCCCATTTTTTCACATTCCTCAGTGTATGGTATTGTTAATAAACTAACAAAAGCCTACTATTTTTCGTCGTTGTTAAAAAAAGTTTTGCAGATGGAAGTCAAACGAAACAGTGTCATTGCTTTGTATTTGGCTGGAAAATCGCAGGCAGCCATCGTTAATGAGCTACGACATTTACATTTGAACAAAATGCTTGTGTATCGGACCATCACGCGTTACAATGATACGGGTAGCATCAAAAAACGCCATGGAGGTGGACATCCAACAACAGCAACATCATCAGCAATGGTTCGAAAGGTAAAGGACAGAATTGAACGAAATCCACGACAAAGCGCAGTTAAATTGGCGAAAAGTCTTAATGTATCTGCCTGGAGCATAGGGCGCATATTAAAAAATAAACTTCATCTGAAGCCCTACAAATTACAAAAAGTGCAAAATCTGACACTTGCACAAGAGACAGTTCGTCTAGAAAGAGCTAAGAACTTAAAGCACTTGCACGTTGATAGCCTGCTTGAAAATTTGGTATTTTCCGATGAAAAAATTTTCACCATTCAGCAATATGTGAACAAGCAAAATGATCGCGTATGATTAAAGTGTAAATCAAATGACAATTTAGACCAACGAATTGCCTTGCGAAAGCAAGCACCAGCATCTGTGATGGTTTGGGCGGCGGTAACTGCCATGGGACGCTCACCTCTCGTTTTCATTGACCAGGGTGTAAAGATAAACCAGCAGATCTACCGTAAAAAGATTTTAAACGATGCTTTGTTACCTTGGGCACGTAAGCAATTTGGTAGAAATCATTGGACCTTTCAACAAGACTCGGCACCATCCAGTGACGGATTAACCCGTAATCAAATTAAGCAATTGCTTAGGGCATCACGTCTGGGGGGGCACCAGAACAAGCACAAAAAAGTTCATCCTGAGCAGTGACGGATTAACCCTTAATCAAATTAAGCAATTGCCTAGGGCATCACGTCTGGGGGGACGGCTATTTTTTTTACAAGGAAATGTTCCGAGCTTCATTTCTTCGCAACAATGGCCACCATATTCCCCGGACTTAAACCCAATGGATTTTTCCATATAGTCAATTCTAGAAGCCAAAATGTCAACAAAAAAATATGAGACGGTCGACACCTTAAAGATTGCGCTTCGCCGAGAATGGAACAAAATACCAGCAGACCACATTCGTGCTAGGGTTGTATCGGAGGCTTGTTAGCGGAGGCAGAGGCGGATGCGGGGGCGACGAGTCTCACCTCCGCGGATGCGGAGGTTAACGGAGGCGGAGGCAGAGGTGAAAGTACTTAAAGAAAAAAATTGAAATTTATGTTTAATGAAAACAAAATTACCTTCTTGTAATGAAAATTAAGGAGAAACAAATTGTGTTTGCCGCATTCCCACCTCGCACTAGTTGATTCTTGACCATTTCGCGCTCAAACGCGGCTGGACGGTTGTCGAGCGTAACAGCTTGTGCGTTAATTATTTTATAAATACGTAAATAAACCTCCGTTATAACTCCCCAAAAATTGTGCGGAGGCGGAAGCGAAGATACGATTTCTTGCGGAACTTCCGCAGTAACGGAAGCGGAGGCGAAGCTCCGTTACAACCCTAATTCGTGCAGCGTGTGAAGCCTTCTCGGTCAGACTCGATACTGTTATCAGCGCTAAAGGTGGCCATATCGAACAATAGCTTCTTTTTTTATTTATTGTATACTAGCTTTCCGGCTTCGCCCGCGTGGAGTTCGGTTATATCGCGCTTTTTAGATTTCCTTCGGTAATATCAAATTTTTCCGGGATAAAAGGTAGCCTATGTTCTTTCTCAGGGTCTAAAGATTGTCTGTGATGTGTGGGAAAGCGTAACAGACAGACAGACAGACAGACAGAGTTACTTTCGCATTTATAATATTAGTATGGATGTCTTTTCGATACTGAAGTTTTTAAATAAATATGCTCATGTTTAACAGAATTACAGCATTTTGAATTGGTAACACTTCGAGTGCCGACCCCTGTATAAAAAACATTTAACAATATAAAAAATAGTAGCCCCCCGGTATCGGGAACAGGGTCCAAGCTACCGGCGGTCAGGGCTCCAGAGAGAGGAACTTCCTGACAATGCGAGCAGTGTCCAGAATTACAGCTTTCGGAATCAAGCCCTTGATCCAGCTGCCTAACGAGAGCCTCCTGATGTGTTGGTCGACGCTCTCGGCTATTAAGCCATTGGCTGTCACGACTATCGGTACAATGATTGCTGAATCCACTTCCCACATGTCGACAACCTCGTGAGCCAAGTCAAGATTTGTTTATCTTTCTCGGCTTTCACGAGGTTCTCACCATGCGGGGTGGTTATGTCAACAATCATTGCACGCCGCTCTGATCGGTCCACCATCACTATATCAGGCTTATTGGCAACAATAGTCCAGTCAGTGACGATGGATCGGTCCCAGTACAATGTGATATGGCCATTTTCGAGAACTGAGTCGTACACATACCTGTAGTACGGCACCTCCGATTCCACAAGGTTGTATTTAAGAGCAAGTTGCTGATGAATTATCCTGGCTACAAGGTTGTGTCTATGCAAGTACTCTCCGTTAGCTAGACGAGAACACCCGGAGATAATATGCCTTATTGATTCCCCCGGCTGGTGACATGCCCGACAGATGTCAATTGTGCCGTCTTTCACAATAAATCTCCGGTAATTGTTCGTCATCATAACTTCGTCCATAATTGCACATACGAAACCTTCGGTTTCCCCAAAAAGTTCACCGAATCGTAGCCAGGCTACGGACGCTTGTAAATCTACATCAGGCCCGTGTAGGACTCTGAAAAAGCGTCCGTGAAGCTCCTTGTCCTTCCATACCTCCATGCGATCATTGGTGTCAAGCACTACTGGTTTGCGCCAGTTCTCTTTAGCCAAGGAGAGCGGAGTGAGGCCGTTGTCAACCGCGACCACATCTCGATGCATTCCCACGTCGGTTGTTAGGAAATATTTCCTGAGATCCCTGCATATCTCACGATTGTGGAGTGTCTTAGCGTTTAAAAAGCCTCGACCTCCACATTTTTGCGGAATATACAGCCTCATAACCGATGACCGTGGGTGATGCAATCGAGTTACAGTCAGCAGTACGTACGTATATACCCTAACCTACTTTTAATATATTCTAATACCTATATCTAATCTACGGAACTTTACATTCGAAGATTCAATGGCAAACCTATTACGTAGTAAACCCATTCACAATCCTGTCTCATTAGTTCATCACCTTCGTGACTTAAACGACAGACAGATGTCAGACTAAATCGTGAGTGTTCAAAGGTAAACGAGAAACGATTGCATAGTTTTATCAAGCCGACCTCTTTAAGAGCAAACCGCAAAAGTGAATCTTTGTTACTCGTCCGTACCGAAGGACCAAGAAACTCAGTACGACGAAACCTGCTGAGAGTTTTTGGTCAGTCGATTGGACTTCATGGATACCTATATGATATAAAATATAATATAGGTATAAAATATTGTTGATGTAGATATATATAGGCTATATTATTTATTTATTTAATTCAAGCCACTAGGGCCCATAGAAAATATAATACAAACTATAACATAAAAATACTTATAAACTAATATATAAAAAATATCACAACAAATACAATACAACAAATAAATAAATAGTTAAGTATAAATAAAAATAGTTATAAATATAAATATTATATTAATCATCATAATTCATCATTTCAGCCGAAAGACGTCCACTGCTGGACATAGGCCTCCCCCAAGGATCTCCACGACGACCGGTCCTGCGCCTCCCGCATCCAGCGGAAAACCCGCGTGCTTCACCAGGTCGCCGCCTGCGACCCACGTTGCGCCTTCCGGTGCGTGGTCGCCGCTCGAGAACCCGTCGGCCCCATTGGGTATCGGTCCTACGGGCAATGTGCGCGGCCCACTGCCACTTTAGTGTTGCAATTCTTCGATCTATGTCGGTTAGTCTCGTTCTTCTGCGAATTATCTACAATGCATCAATATTGTTGATTTATGTAGTCTTTTTTATAGCCGTGGTGGCCTAGTGGTTGAAACACCAGCCTCTCAAGTATGAGTGCGCGGGTTCGATTCCTGGTCAGGCAAGTACCAATGTAACTTTTCTAAAGTTATATGTACTTTCTTAGTATATCTTGGTACACCAATGACTGAAGGTGAAGGAAAACATCTTGAGGAAATCTAGACTTTAAGTCTGAAATCGCCAACCCGTATTGAGCAAGCGTGGTGATTACTCTCGATCCTACTCTGTATAAGAGGAGACCTGTGCCCAGCAGTGGGACGACAAAAAGGTTGACGATGATGTCCTATGACACTCAGCAATACTGTAGCTTTTTTTTGCCTTGGCATCACTAGTTCCGAATATTACTCCCTACGACAATTTTTTTATGAATTTATCGTAAATTTTTTCGTGTTTTATTATAAAAAAAAAACATAGTCTGTAGACAATCAAATTAATTCTGTTTACTACTACAAGACTAGTTATAATTTAAAACGATGACAACTTTGGCGAGTGGTTAGCATTCAACTAAATGTCGCACGTACATATGCCAGGAAATAAGACTACTACAACCTGTCAATTTTCTTCAAAAGGTTTTGAACTTTATCACCAAGGCATTAACATTCAAGATTAATTGGAAAAATCTGACAAATTCGGGTGACTTGACCTGCTGGCGTCCATACTTCATTAACGAGTTGTTCATAAATAAACATAGTGGAAAAAGATCAAGATCACAGCTTTTGTAGACATACTTCAATTGTGAAGGTAACGAGGCTACTATCTGTTTTGTTTGTAAGTATGTAGCAACGGACTAGCCGGACATGTCTGTCGAAAGACCAATGGCCGATGGAACAGACTGGTCCTGGAATGAACACAATGATTCGATAGAAGTAGTGTGCAACCTCTTAGATATTTGGACTACCTACCTTAAAAACTGTGGATTGGACAAAGTGTATCGTAAGGCGGAGAACTGTGCACCCTAGTTATATTTCTTTAATTTTTTTTTTTGCCGTTCTTTTCCTTCTTGCATGGCAAGAAATCTTTTTTGTCTTTTTTATTTTAGTAGTTTTGTTTTCCGCTCATAGTTTTTGCGGCTTATCCATCTTTTACGGGTCGCTCTTTTCCCGTTGCGTTTCTTGTCATCTTTTTTATTTATATACATTATATTTTGTCATCTTATTTTCTATTTACTTAATATTATTATTGTCAACTTATCTTTACATTTTTGTCATCTTGTCTTACATTACGTTATATACTTATTTATTACTATTTTTCTAATACTTCCTTTTACTGCTTATAATTATATTACACTTCATGCCAACGGCTTAGCTAGGCTGCACTGCCCTTGTCCTATTCCTTTCTATAGCCAATTTACCCACCTTGAGCCAAAACCGCTCCAGATACGGCCTGGAGTGTTTGTTTGCCATCATGTCGGCAATGGTTCTTTCGGTCAAAATGGTTAATGTACTTACTCCCAGGTCGTATCTGTCGCGGTCGTGCCTCGGGCATTCCAGCAACAGATGCTGTATGGTCTCTGTGGCCTGCGTGTCACACACGCAGGCTGGACCGTCCATTAGTTTAAAACGGTACGCGGCGAAGCCGCCGTGACCCGTCAGGATTTGCACCCAGATAGACATCCTGTCGAGGCACTTCAGGACCTTGCGCGCGCGCGCCACCTCCGTGAAGAACATCCGCGTGACCTCATCCGTGGCCCCACCAGTGTACCTCCCATTCCAGACAGACCCTAGTTATATTGACAGACTGAAACTGAGACCAGAATGTGGATTGCCCAAATTATTTATCTATACTAATTATAAAGCTGAAGAGTTTGTGTGTTTGATTCTTTGATCGCGCTAATCTCAGGAACCACTACTTACTCCGATTAGAAAAATTATTTTTGCGTTGGATAGCTTATCAATCCAGGGAGCCTTTAGGATATATAACATCACGCTGAGACCAAAAGGAGCGTATCATATAAAAAAAAACATATCGAAAGCTACGCGGGTGAAACCGCGGGGCACAGCTAGTCTTAAATAAAAAGAAAACTTTTTGTCCATACCAAAATAGTACACCAGGTATTCTGGTATCTATACAAATCCAACTATCGGTGAACTTGAACAAAAATCTGATATAAAATTTTATTAAACACTTTAACCACACAAACATGAGATTATCTCGTTTTTTACTTCGCACGCCAATTATATTATGACATCATTACATAAAAACGAATCCGCGTGTTTTAACTTTTTAACGAATTTCAGCGTACCTTGAAGCCGGATTTTAAATATTATATAAGCGGAAGAATGTTTGCATTGTGACCTTTGCCAAAGATCCTTAATCCGGCTCTAAGGACCACTGTTCAACTGTTGATAATAAAAATTCAGTATTTACTTAAAACTCTTTAGTGTTTTAAACGTGCTCATCATCATCTCAGCGTATAATCCCGGTTGCATACGCGGCTTTCGCGTTGGAGCCCGGGGTCCGCTTAGTAGTAGTGTTTTAAACTCGCTATTAGCCGCAAAGAAGTATGTTTGCGTTGTGACCTTTTAACAGAGATCCTTTACCCGGCTCCAAGGACCTCTGTTCAGTTGTTGATAAGAAAAGTTCAGTATCTAATTAAAACTCTTTAGTGTTATGAACGTGCTATTAGCCGCAAAGAAGAAAAACGAAACCCCGTTTTTTGCGATAGTCGTGACTCAAAATAACTAAAAATCAAAAAAAGAAAGAAACGGGAAGATGGTAAGGGAAACGTGCGTCGCATCCACTCAAAACGACTGTATTACCTATTTTATTCGTACAATAAAATATGGAAGGCTACTAATGAAGTATACTTTTACTATGCAAAGAGGTTAATTGGCGAACCAGATTTGGTTCAAAACGGTCTCCAAAGCCTGGAGTACATGCGAAGAGTAGCCAGCCTGTCGGTGTTCTCTATGATGTATTTTGGAGAACGTGCGCGGGAATTGCATGACTTAAGAGGGGACTCTAGTGCCGAGTAATTTGAAAAATAGGTATTTGAAGAAACTACTGCTGTCGCGCTGCTTCCAACCTCTCCCGGTAAAGTGCGAAATGCACAGTTGCAGCTCAGGCTGTTTTTACCTACAAAAACGTTGACCAAAAGAGGTTTCGTATTCCGCTGTTTTCTTTTCAAAACACGACAGATCTCAATTATTTTTACATCAAACTTTAGAAGAACAGTATATCTATGCTTCTATTATTTTCTTTTTTGTCAAAACTCATCACGTTTGTCTAATAATCATCTGAACATCACGGTAAAAATGGGTTAATTTTCGCGATTTTGAAGTATCGTATTTCTTTTATTTATTAAGTTTCGGAAAATATCAAATGATAGGGGTACTAGGGTATAATCACGGTGTAAAATTATATATAAAAAATGCTCGAAAAAAATTGCGGAATGCGGTTGTATACAGAAAGCACCACTAAAGTTCCCTATTAATTCCCTCATCTCCGTTCCATCATCGGACGACCCGTCGTACGGCGAGTCTCCACCCCTAAGTTGTTGACACAACAAGTTCGTGAAAGGGTTTTTCCATCAGGAAATTAACTCGGATTCTTCAATTATGTTTGATGACAATAGACTCCCTATTATACAGAAAATAAACAAAATAGGCGAAACGCGGGTGTACTTTAGATTGCAGATGATGTGTCACCGTGAAAAGTTGGGTGAAGTAAGCTTAGTATGAGCTGTCCATAATATCAATCACTCCATGCTCACGGCCTCAGTTTTTGCGGTGGGATAGACTGCCGCACCGACATAGCTCTTCGAGTCGTGGCAGTGGGCAGAGCACATTGCTCGTAAAATCGATGGCCGATGGGGCAGTAAGGTTCTGGAGTGGCGGCCACGTACCGGAAGACGAAGCGTAGGGAGCCCCCAACAAGGTGGACCGATGACCTGGTGAAGGTCGCGGGAAGCCGATGGATGCGAGCAGCACAAGACCGGTCATCGTGGAAAGCCTTGGGGGAGGCCTTTGTCCAGCACTGGACATCTATAGGCTGAAGAAGAGACTGCTGCACTATGCGGTTTCAACTCCAAGACTCGTCTGCTGCACCGGTCATTGGTAATTCCACAGACATTCAGTGCCACTTCAGCTAACTTACTCTGCTAACCATCTCGCGGCGGCTGCATAGACGAAGGTAACAACTAATCACCAACAGAAAGACTGCTAACTTGTTTGCCCCCGACAGCCTAAGAAAAACAACATAAGTACACGTTATTATACCAAAAACACGGACAACCGCTGCGTCCTTCACAGTTCGCAAAAGTCATTACGATGACTTTTTGTATTGATTACGATCAATACAAAAATTTGGTTCATACACACATTCGTAATTCATTGACGTAACACATACATATGTCGCCATTGTAACACATGATGATGACTCATCGTTGATTATAGCATTTATAACGTTCGTATTATGTACAAACGCTTCCTGTATATAAAATACATGTTATTTCCGATACGTTTGTTGTTTCATGTTAAGACTTTGATGTGATAATTGACGGTTTATTATGACATGGTTGTAATGTGACGTCAAGCATAATTATATACTGAGACAATATAGCTTTAATGCGTTAATGAGTAAGAGATATGCGTCCTTGGTGCGTAAGAAGAGCCTGTACGAGTACCAACGACAGCGTACAGGTTGAAGCATTAATCTGCTATTACAATATTGTTAGAATAGTCAATCAGTGATCTTATAATGATCGATTATGTTCGATTAAGTTTCATAATCATCATAATCTCAGCTTCCAGTCCCGGTTGCATCCGCGGCCTACGCGTTGGAGCCCAGGGTCCGCTTTCCTACTCATTCTCCTCCATTTCGCGCGATCATTAGCATCCGGTTTTTTTTTCTTAATAATTATAAACTACTGCTTGACTGCAATCCCGCTTGATGGTAAGCAGTGATGCAATCGTTAATAGTAAAACGCGCAAGTTTATTAATATTAAGCCTATTCTCTTAAAAATCTTAGTGTACTCACTAAGATTTTTAAGTGAATAGGCTTCCTTCCTTCCGGAAGGAAGACGGCAGTTGAGCGAGGTGACGCAATGTTAAACCCAACAACACGACCAACGATGCTGCGCCAGAGGGAGAATAATCTGGAGACCCTCCATGACCAAACTCCCGACACAATAGCATTTGGCGCATCGTACCCGGCACACACCGCAACACAACTGCTGAGACCTGTCCTCCGTACGACTTCACCAGACATCATGCCGGAACACGACGAATTGCTTGACGGCAAGACTTTGTCTGGTGGGTGGTAACTTCTGCCGGCAGCTGAAATAATAGATAATAGATTGTTGGCATGCATGTCATCTCTTACAATGCCAAGTCAGCATTTCTTTGGTCTCCTTCGCTTGTTTCGGCTCGGCGTAGGCGCCATGGCAAGACATTTGTTACCCACGTATGTCGGTTTTCGTAAGACGTGATTCGATTCCATTAAGTTTCGTAATCTACTAACATAATGGCGTTGACTTTCCAGTGGGCAATCACTGATACTCCAGTCTATTTTTTTTTTTTATAAATTATAAACTAGCGCTTGACCGCAATCCCGCCTGATGGTAAGTAGTGACGCAATCGTTGATGGTAAAGCGCACTAGTTTATTAAGAGCCTATTCACTCTAGCCTTGAAGACAGTCAAATTGTAGTCCGACGGAAACACCGCGCCGCCGCTGCCAAATTGTTCCAGTCCCTCTATATACGCGGTATAAAGGAGGAGGCGAAACGATTCGTCCAGATCGTAGTGGTGGTAACAACGTAAGGGTGGAAACTAGCATGGAGGGGATGGAGACCTACTCAGACCACCGGTATATCCGGTTTGACGTCTCCGCCCAGACCTCTAGCGCGCCGGTCCGACCGGCCCCGAGTCGTCCGCGGTGGGCACTGAAGCAGCATGACCGTGAGCTCCTCCTGGAAGCTTCGATCGTGCAGGCCTGGGTGTCACCACCAGACAGGCCTGCTGACACAAACAACGAGGCGGAGTGGTTCCGGGAGGCCATGTCTGAGATATGCGACGTGGCAATGCCCCGAGTCAAGCCCGGACGCGCTCGCCGGCAGGTGTACTGGTGGTCGCCGGAGCATACGTCTTTGCGCAAGGCGTGCGTGGCTGCGCGACATCGGTACACCAGATATCGCAGACTCCGTATTCGTCCACCGAATACGGAGGCCATACAGGCGGAGCTTTACGAGGGATACAGAGTGGCGAAGACCGCCCTCTGAGCGGAGATCCAGCGGGCCAAAGGGCTGGCCCGTGAGGAGTTGCTGGGGACTCTGAACAGAGACCCGTGGGGATGCCCCTACAAAATGGTGCGGAATAAACTCCGCCCATGGGCTCCCCCGCTGACGCAGAGTCTCCGGCCTCAGTTCGTGGAGGACTTGGTAAGAGCTCTGTTTCCCTCACGAGGGGAACATACCCCTCCTCCAATGGCTTCGCCTCCTGCAGTGCCTGATGCGGACCACACCAACGATGACGATGATGCTCCAGAAGTGACCGAGGTAGAGTTAAGAGCGGCGGTACGTAGGCTGAATGCCAAAAATACCGCCCCAGGACCCGATGGCTTACCTGGGAAAGCCAAAGCCTGGGTCCTGGCCTTAGGAGCTCTCGGGCCTCGACTACGGGGGCTACTAAGCGCATGCTTGGAGAGGGGCCAGTTCCCACTTCGCTGGAAGACGGGGAAACTGGTCCTCATAATGAAGCCAGGGCGCCCTGCGGACTCTCCGTCCGCTTACCGACCCATTGTGCTGCTCGACGAGGTAGGCAAGCTCTTCGAAAGAGTCATTGCAGACGGCCTCGTCGGGCAACTTAGGCGAGCGGGCCCGGATTTGGCGGAGAGCCAGTATGACTTCCGCAGGGGGCGCTCAACGGTGGACGCCATCATGCGCGTGCGAGCCCTCACGACAGGGGATGCTGTGGCCCGGGGTGGGGTTGTCTTGGCGGTGTCTCTAGACATCGCCAACGCCTTCAACACCCTTCCCTGGAGTTACATCAGGGAGGCATTCCGGTATTACCGGATGCCGACCTATCTCTGTCTATCTACCCCGGTCACCAAGGAGTGTGGAATCGGTGAGAGATGTCGTGCGGTGTTCCACAGGGATCGGTCCTGGGACCGCATCTGTGGAACATCGGGTACGACTGGGTGCTGCGCGCTGACCTACCTATCGGCATCAGCGTAGTCTGCTAAGCTGACGACACGCTAGTCCTGGCACAAGGGAGGTCGCACCAGGCGGCGGATGACGCAGCGACCCTCGGGGTTGCGACAATCGTCAACAGGATCCGGCAATTGGGACTCGAGGTGGCCTTGCAGAAGTCCGAGGCCATGTGCTTTCATGGTCCTCGGAATGCGCCACCGTCGAGTTCCCACATAACGGTAGGAGGGGTTCACATCGGCGTCGGCGGTCGGGTCGACGATGAAGTACCTGAGACTTGTCCTCGACAGCCGGTGGAACTTCGAGGAGCACTTCCGACGTTTGGCTCCCAGACTGGAACGGGCCGGGGCTGCCCTAAGGCGGCTCCTCCCCAATCTAGGAGGACCAAACGCCTCCTGGCGGAGGCTCTACGCGGGGGCCGTGCGGTCCATGGCCCTTTACGGGGCACCTGTGTGGGCGCGGTCGTTAAGGAAGCGACCAGCCCGATGCCTGACCGCGTCCCAGAGGGTCATGGCCGTTCGGCTGATCCGGGGATACCGCACGGTCTCCGCTGAGGCGGCGAGCCTCCTTGCCGGATTACCGCCATGGGATCTGGAGGCGAAAGTCCTCGCCCATGTGGGAGTGGCGAGAGGAGGCAAAACGCTGGGGTATAACTCCGCTGCCGCGAGAAATCGCGGTACGGCGGGCAGCGCTCCGGCGGGATCTCATGGCGACATGGAGAGTGCGATTGTCGTAACCCAGTGCTGGGCACGCCACAATAGCGGCGGTAAGTCCCCTCTTTGAGGAGTGGCTAGAGAGGCGCCACGGCTCCCTCACCTTCCGCCTGGCGCAGGTCCTCACCGGACACGGTTGTTTCGGGATGTTCCTGTTCCGTATAAGGCGGGAGGAAACGCCAGGGTGTCACCATTGTGTGGATCGCCCTGAGGACACGGTGGAGCATACGGTGGAGGTCTGCCCGGCTTGGGTAGAGCACCGCCGTGTCTCTCTCACGTCCGACCCTGGTCCAGGCCATGGTCCGGAGCGAGAATGCATGGCAGGCCATCACCTCCTTCTGCGAAGCAGTGATGCTGGCAAAGGAGGAGGCGGAGCGCGTGAGGCAACGGGAATCCCAGCGACCTCACGCCACTAGCCGCCGCAGGAGACGCCCTGGTCGCGAGATGACACTAAACTCCCAGCCACCGTAGGCGCGGGCCTGCGGGCGGTGAGCAGTGGGCAGCTCGCCGCTCGGTAAGGACCAGGCCCGAGTCGACGGCGCGTCGTGTTTCACGCGCGCCTCAAAGAGATGTCAGCATGTCGTGACGGGGTCCATGAAGACCGATGCCTCCTGGGTCAGGGTTGCGGGTTGGTTAAACAAGAAACCGTGGCCCTGGCCGTCGCACAGGCAAGTGAAGAAACACGGGTGGGTTTTAGTCAGTAAAAGTCTGACACCCCTCCCGCTCTGCCCAAAGCGGGAGAAGTCATTTGATGATTTCCCATCCCAACAAAAAAAAAAAAAGGGTGGAAACTAGCCGTACGACGGGTCGTCCGATGGTGGAACGGAGATGGGGAAATAATCATGCAATTCCCTCCCACACTCCCCAAAATGCTAAATGTTCAAATTGAGTACTTAGTAGTTTTTAGAAATTAAATCATTTCTACTGACAGGTTTTATAATAATGGCAATACGGCAATGTCATTTTATCACCATTCCATTAATTCCGGGCCGACAATTGATTGATCATTATGAATTTAGCAGATTACGAACTTTTAGCACAATGACAATGGTGTCGTGTTGGGATGATATAGCAGAGCCATGACTGATTTATTTTGAATCGTTGCTCCAGTACTTATTTAGGCAGGATTAATAATAATAATAATAATAATAATATTTATTTAGACACATTTTGTTGACAGCATAAGCACAACAGAGTAAGACAAAAGGCAAGAAAATACAAATCAAAATGAACAAGAAACATGTCGTGCAATGTAGCAACTCTAGATCCCACACTAGGATACCCTGTGTCGTGGGATCCAGTTACTTCAATGTTGTATACACCTTATATGTGCGAGTGGTTGCTTATACTAAACAATATTTAAACTTTTAAAGTATGTACTAGAGAAAACATGCAAAACATGACAGAAAACATGTAAGAATTGTGTGGAGTGTAATGTAGTGCAGTATGCATGTACGGACGACAGCAGGTCAAGCCACCCCAAACCGCCAGATTTTCCCAACCAACCCTGAGCCTTAATGCTTTAGAGATAAAGTTGAAAATCTAACAAGGAAATTCGACAGACCGTAGCAGCCCGATGTGCTGTCGTCCGTACAAATGTGTGTGTAATGTGTGTGTTAAAGGGATGTCTTTGGGAGAAGTGTTGCACCTGGTTGAGCATTTGGAAGAGAAATCAATGCATGGGAGTAAGGAAAGATTCAGTCCGTGCATAGTCTTGAGCTGAAAGCCACTTTGTGATTTTAACTCTACAAGTACGCTTTGTACAATCCGCTATGTCAAGGAGTTTATGCGTTTCCTGATAAATAAATGGGCCCATGAATCTTGGAGCTCTTTGAGCGAATTTAGTGCGAGTAGCGGGCGCTTTCCATCTCTTCTGTCTGCACGTCTTGCTAGATAAGGATTGGGTTTGAGGTGCTTGTCGGTGGAAGCGTAACAAGACAGATAAAATGTAAAGTTGTCTTGAGAACCTCACATTCTTGGTACAACTTGCCAGTGGGATACGGATAAGGATTGCGGAAGCATTAATTGCTGTGTTGTTCCATTTTAATGATATTTTATTTTTGTATTTGCTTTGCTGGTATTTTGGCGTGGCAAATAATTTAATTGTTGTTGTGTTTTCTTGTGTCCATTACTGTACATAGTACGGTTTAAAGTCATGTGTATTATGAAATGAACAGACAACTGTGCTGCTGGGGAGTTAGTTCCGCCACTTCTTCTTCCCAGCGAAAGCACTAGGAAGTGTCGAAGGTCGGGCGTTTTGGGGGGACTATCTTATGTAATATTGACGTTCAAAAAATGCTGATTCTCAGCCTAATTTGAATAAATGACTTTAGATTTGATTTGTGGTTTGTTTTTTTTTTGTAATGTTGTTGTTGTTATTATGTTAGTAACATGGTTGTAAGTTTATTTTAATATTACTAACACTATGAGTCTCATTGTTACTTTCAATAAAGAACTAGCGGCCGCCAGCGACTTCGTACGCGTGGTTTAGTTATGCTCCGCTCCTATTAGTCGTAGCGTGATGTTATATAGCCTAAAGTCCTCCTGGATTAATGGGCTATCCAACGCAAAAAGAATTTTTCAAATCGGAACAGTAGTTCCCGAGATTAGCGCGAACAAACAAACAAACATACAAACAAACTCTTCAGCTTTATATATTAAGTATAGAGTATAGATTTATCATTATTATAATATTATTATTTACAAAGCGTCCCAAACTATATCTTTGTAGAGTGTATTCACGATCCTTTATTCCATGGCAAGCGCCGATATCGTCCCATATTATTGCAGATAAAGGATTATTGTGTTTCCACAGTTTATTATTTCATACAATCCGCCCTGATATAGCGAAGAATCACCGGCGTCTGTGGAAATCTTCTTCTTCTCTTTTCAAGGTGAGATTCAACCTCAACTCTTGATCAATGGCCTCTGTGGAATATACAATATGTAAAGAAAACCCTGTCCGACCCATAAGGATAATAAAGGTTAGGTAAACACTTGACCAAATATAATATAAAATTTTACGTAATCATCATAGTAACAATACAAATTAATTTTGAAATAATCTATTTTTCCCGCGAATTAATTCCTACTTCTCCGAAATTTGGTAATTTTTAAAAAAGTGACAACACCGGTATTATTGTTCAGCGAATAGTGATGCGACCACAACACCACGTGCCGCGTGTCCTGCCCCCCGCCGCCCGCGGAAGGATTGTTTACCGCACATGTATTAAGTTACCTCTTTTTGCGAAATAATATTTATTTTTTTAGGGGGATTTTTTTTAAAGTTTAGCCCGGCTTTGTATCCATTAGTAGAATCAGTTATCGATACCTAACAATACCTTTACGGATCGGACAGAATTTTCTTTACATATTGTATACCACCATTGCAACCAATTATACAAATTCTTTGAGAATTTTATTTCACAATAATTGCGGATATCGCCAATGACAGTTGAAAAAGACGGCCGCGTGAACCGTCTATGAGGGAAGTTTGATGCAAAGTCATGATGTGGCCACTATGCTGCGATATTTCAGTGTTCTTTATGAATTATTTACCGAATGCACTTTTTACTACGTTAATCACGCGCTTTTATTTAGTAAACGACACTATAAATAATTTTAAAAGTCGAATGAAAAATGCACGTGACACTCATTAGCTTTCCCGTCCAAAAAAAACGTCTAAGGAGATCATCGTTGACATTCTGGAAACAGAGCTAGAATGGTTTAATAGGCTGTAGTATGTACATCTGATGTCTTTTAAACAATGATCATTAAATGATGTATTAGTTAAAGATGATACCCATTAGTCAAGAAAAAACGCGGAACACTCATTTGTACTTTCCTAATTTATGAAGAATAGTGAACATTACACACATAAACACTTTGGATTCCAATGAGGTTAATTTTGGCAGTTTACTCACGTACATTGCTTTATACAGGGTGTATCTGACATCGTAACACAAACTTCGCGAAAAGGCTAGACCGCATGCCACTAATAAAATTATGATAGTCATTTATGTCGTTAATGAACGGTTACAGAATACACACTGTTTAAAAAAAGTGTCGGCTTGGCTTTTGAACGTTGCAAGCGTGCCGCCGTGCGGGTTTGTAGGTATGACGTTGATCCCTGATGTGAACTCTATTAAATCAGCTGATAAGATAGTTTTTCGGGTTTTGTTTTCATTGCGCTTTTTTATGTAATTAGCGAATTATTTAATTTTTACTTTAAAATATTATTGGGTTATAAAAGTATAGCAATTGTGAACGGTCTGAAGTGAAAAAAAACTACATATATTTTTTTTAAATCATGAAAAAGCCGACGAAAAATTCCACCACTGGGGGGCTCAGAATCATGTACTGGATCCATGGTACTCGTTTGTGCGTCGATGTCAGATACACCCTTTATAGTTTGTTACGAACTACATAAAGCAATGTAGGTACGTGCAATTTCTTACATAATAAACATATTTTCTTTAGAATTTGTGTGGTGTTCATTATTTTACATTATTACTTGCTCACAGGGATAGTGATATTGAAAAGGTTAGGAACCACTGTCCTAGAAGATAATCTTATGAAGCAATGGCATTACCAATATCCTTGTATTCTTTCGGATTACTATTGAAAGTGTGTCGCACAAAGAAGAAAGATTAAAAGAGCATTACCTTTCTTCTATTCTGTGAGAGATTGTAAAATTACCGGTATTCAGCTGTATCCCGTTAGACTAGACGCCAACTCTAAGATGTTGGGAAAATTCTAGGTAGATGGATCAGGACCATGCAGTAAACACTTCTGTGCACCGAAGCAATAATAATTGTCCTGCCATCAGCTACAAATCGTCTTTACATATCAGCCAGAGGAATTCCCCTGCTGTACATAGCTCCCCCAAGTAATTCCAAAAAGCCCAGCTGGACACGGCCTTCATCCATCTTTTCTCTGCGATTATGGTCAGGTCATCAGACCACCTAGTCGGTGAGTGTCCGACGCTGCGCTTGCCGGTACGTGGTCGCCATTCAAGATCCTTTCTGCCACATCGGCTATCGGCTCTACGTGCTATGTGCCTCGTCCACTGCCACTTAAAAGAGCTACTCTCGTTCTTCCACGAACCTTCTCATTCCTCATTCGATCAAGTAGCTCTCTGTGCGACCTTGAGCTTTCGTATGAGGCCTATAGTGGGGAACCACGTTTCTAATCCATGTCATCACCGGTAACATACATTGGTTAAAGACTATTCAAATCGTCTATGACTTCGCTAATGTATCTTTTATAGATACTATGCGATTTTGTGAACATCTCACCTTGATCTTCACTCTTAGGTGAATAAAGCTACCATTCCAACTAACACTCAGAACTGACACTATTCTATTACTCAGTAGTAGGGCACAATATCGGCTGCCAGCAGAAGTTACCACCCACCAAACAGTCCTGCCGCTAAGCGATCCGTCGTGTTCCGGTATGATATCTGGTGAAGCCGTACGGAGGACAGGTCTGAGCAGTTCTGTTGCGATGTGTGCCGTGTACGATGCACCAAATATTATTGTGTCGGGGTCGTGGAAGGTCCCCAGATCAATCTCCCTCTAACGCAATATCCTTGGTCGTGTTGTTGGGTTTAACATTGCATCACCTCACTCAACTGCCGTCTTCCTTCCTATTCCTTTTTTTATCATTGTTATTCTATATTATTATCCTTTCTATTTTTAAGGGATTTACCATCAACGGTTGCATCACTGCTTACCATCAGGAGAGATTGCAGTCAAGCACTAGTTTAAGAATGAACAAGTTAGTGAATAAATATTTAAAAAAATACTATTGACGTTTGATTTCACCCTACTTTTCACTGGGACATTTTTACGGAATAGATAGACTGATATTTAAGCCGTTCAGCCGACAAGGTCTATGAGATAGGTAACACAGATACAAAATACAAAAATAGAATGGATTTCTCAAATAGATACATTACACAATTTATGTATGCATGTTTGTTAAGTTAAATACTTATATAACTACAACTTTAAGTATTCACTATACAGTAGCTTGTCTATTTATCATGCAACTAACGTCCCAATGGTTTATCTACAATTATATACCAACCTTAATCCATACTAATATGTACTTATTATAAATGCGAAAGTAACTCTGTCTGTCTGTCTGTCTGTTACGCTTTCCCGCTTACTTACCTCTCAACCAATTTTAATGAAATTTGGCACAGACAATCTTTAGACCCTGAGAAAGGACATAGGCTACCTTTTATTGAAAAAAATGATATTCCCGAGGGAAATCTAAAAAGCGCGATATAACCGAATTACACGCGGGCGAAGCCGCAGGCGGAAAGCTAGTAGAAGATAAAATATACAAACAGCCAAAGAGATTTAATGTCCTTGCAAAGAGCAGACATAATGTACTTTTAATGTCAATATACATAATATTTCAATGGTTTGCAGTCGTATTTTAATTCTACTAATTCCTACCCATTAATTCGTAATCAGAATAGAATAGCCGTTGCCGCGTGGAAACGCGGCTTTACAAGATTTTGTTGCTTCAACGTTTCTTTGCCATATCCAGTTTTGATCTCAATCATATACTAATTTAATAACAGTACAATAGAACGGATGCCACCAATAAATCAAGCCTCCAATTGTATCCATGCCTTAATAAGTACTTTCCAATTAATCCCACTACTATTTAACAACTACATGCAAAACAAAGCTATCTACACAAAAGTATATCTCTTAAACAAAAGGCGTGGGATTTTACGAAGGCATTATCTTACAATTGTTAAAGCCGTTATGGTAGAGGAGCTTGCGTTCATTAAGAATAAGTATCGTTAAATATTTTGTGCGTGTGTTGAAAAACTCGAAGTATTACGTTAATTGTGGTATTATGTAAATACCGGTAGCTTTTATTTTTTAATCTTACGTACAGACGACAGCAAGTCAAGCTACCCGAAACTGTCAAATATTCCCAATCAGCCTTGAGCCTTAATGTTTTAGAAATAAAATTAAAATGTACTAAAGAAATCTGACAGATTGTAGTAGCCTGATGTGTTGTCGTCTGTGCGTAAGAATAAAAAAAATATAATGTTTATTTTATGTAGAAAATTATTAACATAATTGTTTTTATAAATTGGGCATCGTTCCGAAAAGATTTTAGTACAATTTAAATTGCTTCGGTTTCACTTTCGTTTGTAATCGCCAAAACTGATTTCAATCAAAGGCAAAACGGTCTCCAAAGCCTGGAGAGCACAGGCGAAGAGTAGCCAGCCTGCCGGTGTTCACGCATGTAGGAGAGTGTACGCGGGGTGCATTTTGGAGAGTGTGCGCAGGAATTGCATGATCTCCGTTCCATCATCTGACGACCCGTCGTACCCTTACGTTGTTCACACCACTACGATTCAGACGAAGCGTTTCGTCTCGTCTTTTAAAGCGCGTACAACGAGGGCCAGTCCCTCGATGTACGCGGTATAATTTGCCAGCGGCGGTGTTTCTGGCGGACTACAATTTAAGTGTCTTCAAGGCAAGAGTGAATAGGCTCTTAAAAAAAGAACATTTATTTTTATGCAAGAGGAAAACAAAGAACACTCATTTTTTAGGGTTCCGTACCTCAAAAGGAAAAAACGGAACCCTTATAGGATCACTTTGTTGTCCGTCTGTCTGTCTGTCTGTCTGTCTGTCTGTCTGTCTGTCTGTCTGTCTGTCTGTCTGTCTGTCACCACCCTTTATCTCAAGAACGCGTGGACGTATCAAGCTGAAATTCACATGAAATACTCGGGTCTATTGTCCCTTTAAGCTGTGAAAATATCAAACTTCTAAGCCAAGCCAATCAAAAGATACAGCCGATTATGTCGATATTTTCAACAAATATTCGACACTCGCAAAGGAATCAAAACCTACAGGATACTTCCCGTAAACTCAGAATCTTGAAAATTGGCATGAAGCATTGTCATATAATGCAAATATAGGAAAAATTGCGAAAATCACATTTTTTTAGTTATATAATATAATAAACATATTTTAATAAAATGAAACTTACTACCTTATTTCTCACGAACGAATAAAGTTATCAAATTGAAATTTATACCAAATACCTAGGTCTATTGTCCCTTTAAGCTGTGAAAATATCAAACTTCTAAGCCAAGCCAATCAAAAGATACAGCCGATATGTCGATATTTTCAACAAATTTTCGACACTCGCAAAGGAATCAAAACCTACAGGATACTTCCCGTAAACTCAGAATCTTGAAATTTGGCATGAAGGATTGTCATATAATGCAAATATAGGGAAAATTGCGAAAATCACATTTTTTCAGTTATATAATATAATAAACATATTTTAATAAAATGGAACTTACTACCTTATTTCTCACGAACGAATAAAGTTATCAAATTGAAATTTATACCAAATACCTAGGTCTATTGTCCCTATAAGCTGTGAAAATATCAAACTTCTAAGCCAAGCCAATCAAAAGATACAGCCGATATGTCGATATTTTCAACAAATTTTCGACACTCGCAAAGGAATCAAAACCTACAGGATACTTCCCGTAAACTCAGAATCTTGAAATTTGGCATGAAGGATCGTCATATAATGCAAATATAGGAAAAATTGCGAAAATCACATTTTCTTAGTTATATAATATAATAAACATATTTTAATAAAATGAAACTTACTACCTTATTTCTCACGAACTAATAAAGGTATCAAATTGAAATTTATACCAAATACCTAGGTCTATTGTCCCTTTAAGCAGTGAAAAAATCAAACTTCTAAGATAAAGCGATCAAAAGATACAGCAGTTTATACCGACACCTTAGACGATTTCCGTCACACGCTAGGGAATCAAAACCTACAAGCAAAGACATTAAATTTATATTTACAATAGACAGGACATCACGAACAAAATCGTAAGCCAATACTTTTATCGACTTGGTTAAAAGTCGCTCAGTCTAGTCTGCGCGTCAGGACGTAATTTGTGTCCACCAAGAATAAACATTTTCTAAGGAAATATGCCATGTTGCGCTTTGTGTTACTGTACATGTCTTGTAGTAGTAAATAGTAAAACGACTGGACCTAACTTCGGAATGTTTTTCTATGAATTATTTATATTTCGTCTGCAATTCAAATTAAAAAAAAAAATCTTAGTTCTAGAAAATTTTCCATTATTGTAATAAGCGCCCTCTATTGTTGAGTAGTTTTACTATTTTCTTGTAGAGATGTAGTAATGTTGTTTATCGATTTAGTTATCGATAATACTTATTAAGATGAATACATTTTGTTGTATTTTATTGACATTTAAAATATAGCTAAATAAACTTAAAATATTACTATATTTCAAGTTTATTTATTATTAACTCTATTTAAACATAATCATATCATATTAATAAACAAAGTTGAATGAACAATTACTATTCATTTATCTAGGTTTTTGTTATTTTTGGTTTCCGAATAAAAATAATGTCGTAGGGAAAAAGTGGATACGATTTGTCCAGATAGACCGTAGAGAAGAAATGTGGCTTCCGTCTCATTCGTCGAAATTATGCTCAATGCATTTTAAAAGAGAAGTTATCTACTTTGGAAAGACTTGTCGATCAAATTAAAAAAAAAAGAATCGGTACCTTGTATTAGAAATGAAATAGTAAGTTATTAATTTCAGTACTTTTCTACTTAACCGTAAAAATTGGAATAAAATTTACGGTTAAGTGGATAAGTACATAGATTACATAACTTATTTATAATGAAATATATTCATAAAATATGTAGGTACGTATATGTAGTACAATGATTGCGAGCTACTTTGTGATTTTCAGGATTCCGTACCTAAAAGGTAAAACGAACCCTATTCATGAGACTTCTCTGTTCGTCTGTCCGTCTGTCACCAGGCTGTATCTCGTAAACCGTAATAGCGAGACAGTTGTAATTTCCAGAGATTGTGTTAGTATTTCTGTTGCCGCTATAACAACAAGTGCTAAGAATAAAAATAATAAAATATTTAAAGGGGCTCCCATACAATTTTCCCATGAATTTTTGCCGTTTTTTGCTTCATAATAATAACGGAAACAGATAGACGCTTAAAATGTTCACAGAATATTTGGTTATATATTCAAATTACAAATAAATAATTAAAATAAAATAAATACTGAAGGCGGGCTTCCATACAATAACCGTGATTTTTTTGCCGTTTTTAAAGATAATGGCGTACGAATCTTGTAAAGATCTTGCTCCAGCAGACTACCATTTTTGTCGTGATTTGGACAATTATCTACGTGACAAGAAGTTTTCTTCCCAGGAGGCAGTTCTGCTTTCACACAGTTTGTGCAGTCTAGATCCTCAGAGTTCTATCACAAAGGCATAAACGACCTTCCTATATATTGATTATAAATGAATTATTTAAAAATTAAAAAATAAGAATTTATTTAGATTTGCAGTAGTAATCGGCAATTTTAAACTTTAACGCCTATTATATTAAAAGAATTATATAAATAAGAATCTTGCAAACTTGAAATTACCCATAATTATTCTGCTTCCTAATTTTTTGTTTCAAGCTATCATAATGCGAAAAAACATCGTCGTAGTAACTTCTTTGAATATTATCGATAACTTTATATCGAAATGATACAAACCCTACCACAGTTTTTTGCATTGCCATTTAAAAATATTTGCAAACAAACGTGTAAAAAGAATAATTTTGCTAAAAACGAAATGCAAACGAAAATTGCAAAACAAAATGCGCTTTATGGCCTAAAAGGTCTATTACACTCAAAAATCGCAATAAACTGAGCGTTAAAATAATTCGTAAGCATAAAACATCTAAAATGCCAATAGACGGTGTCACGGTAAATGAATAGTAGCGAATAAAATTCTAAAACAGTTTTTGTTTGTACAAGACAAGTTTCACTTAATTTATTTACTTTTCAATATTTATTTACCCGATTTGAACTATACTAGGGTATTAAATCGGATCTGGCAACATAGACCACACTGGCCACCTACCGGGCAATAGCTGAATATATTTTATATAAACTTATTTCATTTTTACTATTTGATGTCTCCAATTGTCGATCTAATTTTGCTATATTGTACTAGATGGCGGAACTGAGCCATGGGATCACAGTTTTTCTATGCCATTTTGACACATGCCCTCTCTATATATCTTAAATCTCTTTGCCTACAAGGTACTTCCCGTGAACTCAGAATCTTGAAATTCGGCACGAAGCAATGTTATATTATAGTACAGACAGATAAAAGAAAAATTGTGAAAATGATAAATTTGAAGTTACCTATAATATTAAAATATTATTTTTGCTTACATGACATAAAATATTTTTTTAATAATTATAAACTTACTACCTACCCTTTTTCACATGAACGCGTAGAGATATTAAAGTTGAAATTCATATCAAACACTTCTTAAATCTAATTGCCTCTAAACTGTGAAAAATTCTAAATCAATGCTAGTATTATAAATGCGAAAATAACTCTGTCTGTCTGTTACGCTTTCCCGCCTAAACCTCTCAACCGATTTTGATGAAGTTTGGCACAGACAATCTTTAGACCCTGAGAAAGAACATAGGCTACCTTTTATCCCGGAAAAATTTGATGTTCCCGAGGGGAATTTAAACAGCGCGATATAACCGAACTCCACGCGGGCGAAGCCGCTGGCGGAAAGCTAGTACGTCATAAATTGTAAACCGCTACGTTTGTACAGCGGAACCCTCGGTGTGCGAGTCCGACTCGCATTTGGCCGGTTTTTTGCGTTAATCCCAGTCGCATCCGGAGACTCTTCAGCTTTGGAGTCTGTGGTCCGTTTTTACCAGTCCAACTGCTGAAATGGCTAAACTTCGACATTTTCCGTGAAGCGACTGCCGTCTGACCTCCACAACCCGAAGGCGACATCGAAGCATTGAAGTTAGACCAATTGTTGGACTTTTGAGGGCTCCAACAACCCGTAACGACTGCCACTAGATGTTTGTATGGCAACCGGGACCAATGGCTTAACATGCTTTCCGAGGCACGACCAGACCAGTGCACGTATTCATATTCATGCATACAAATACTTGCACTGCGCGGGGATCGAACCCGCGCCACCTTGCGCAGCGGCCGCGTTCGCTACCGGTACGCCACGGAGGCTGTCACTTATTTTTTGCAAGTCTAGCTCCTAAACTGCTACATGCCAGTTACTACTAAGGCCATTGAAAAGGGAACGGTTCCAATTTGTTAAATCACGATAAATGCTTGTACTTGTACTGCAGGCGTTTGTGAAATAATGTTCCTTTTATACACTAAATGCACGAAAAAGGTAACACATGTAAATGTTTCGTAAGACATACACCATTATCATCATCGTCGTGATGATGAGCCTATAGCAGTCCACTGCTGGACAAAGGCTTGTTCTATTTCACGCCATTCTACTAATTTTCGGCAACTCTCATCCAGTTACTAGTAACCATCCTGCGAAGATCGTTGCTAAACCTAGCCTCAGGGCGTCCCACCTAAGGGTCGAGACCCATCTGCGGAACGTACGGCGCCGAAAGCTCAGCGACCTAATGTTGTTGTGTCGGGAGTTTGGTCGTGGAGAGTCTCCAGATCAATCTCCCTCTAGCGCAGCATCGTTTGGTCGTGTTGGTCTTGGGTTTAACATTGCATCACCTCGCTCAACTGCCGTCTTCCTTCCTATTTTTTTTTATTAGGTATAAACTAGTGCTTGACTACAATCCCGCCTGATGGTAAGCAGTGATGCAATCGGTGATAGTAAAGCGCACTAGCTTATTAAGCCTATTCACTCAAAAAAACTGAGTGAATAGGAAGGAAGACGGCAGTTGAGCGAGGTGATGCAATGTTTAACCCAACAACACGACCAACGATGCTGGCCCAGAGGGTGATTGATCTGGAGACGCTCCATGACCAAACTCCCGACACAACAACATTAGGCACATCGTACCCGGCACACATCGCAACACAACTGCTCAGACCCGTCCTCCGTACGGCTTCACCAGACATCATGCCGGTACACGAAGAATCGCTGGGCGGCAAATCTTAAAATTAAAAACACATTTTTTAAGTGAATAGGCTTAATAAACTAGTGCGCTTTACCATCAACGATTGCATCACTGCTTACCATCAGGCGGGATTGCAGTCAAGCACTAGATTATAATTATTAAAAAAAAAAAAAAAAAAAATTACGTTAATTTACATTGCGCGTTTTGTTTGTGCGGAATAAAGTATTTTTCTTTCTATACTTACTTTCTAACTTGACGTTTCAATTGAAGCTATTCGAATATGTATTTTTATTATTGTTGGTAATGAGTCTCCTACGTAACTCCTCCTAAATTAAAGGAATGTTTGTTTACAGTCTACAAAATCAAATATATTTTTTTAATTTCCTAGATCGCTTTAAATAAAGTTTTTATAAAGGCTGTTGGAGATAGTTTGTTTAATAGAGTCAATTATTATATTATGTCATTTTAATAATACCAACAATTAAAAAAAAACAATTTTTTAAACAGTCACAGCTAATAGTAACTTTTCTATTCGATGCCATCTGTTGGGTACTTAACAAACCATTTACGTACTTAGGCTGCTGCGGGTCAGTGTTGAGGAAAACCATGTCAAATAATTGTATAGCCATGTAAAATATAGATGGCGCTGTTCAGGTTCCCAGATGAAAATAGAAAATTTCTATAAGATATACTTTTTCGCGATTTTATAATAAAAGTACTCCTCACACTATCTACTTTCTAACTGTCTTATGTTGTATTGACGTTCAAAAAGTGCTGATTATCTTCTTCTTCTTTTTTCAAGGTGAGTTTCAACCTAAACTCTTGATCAATGTCCTCTGTAGAATAGATACCACAATTTTGCCAATAACACGTGTAACAAATTATAGAAATTCTTTGAAAATTTTATTTCACAATAATGGCGGATATCGCCAATGACAGTTGCAAAAGACGGCCGCGCGAACCGTCTCTGAGGGAGATTTCAAGCAAAGTCATGATGTGGCCACTATGCTGCGATACTTTAATGTTATTTATGAATTATGAACAACGCCGCACTAAGATATGCTTCACTTTGCTAGATGTTACATATAAATAAAACAAGACGATACTGTTTTTGAATGATTTTTTACTAATAACTAATTCCGTCGGTAACTAAAACGTAATGTGCCTTTTAGCGGCGCAACAATCTATCGAGCTAAGGGTCAAACTTTAGCCATTAATTATCGACTTAACAAATTATTTACGGAATGCACTTTTTACTACATAAATCACGCGCTATTATTTAGTAAACGACACTATAAATAATTTTAAAAGACCAATGGAAAATGCGCGTAACACTCATCTTGATAATGTGACATCCCTGTATTACTGACTTGTAGATCTGAACTATACCTATTGACCATAAACGGGACATATTTTTTATTTTTTTTATTTTATTTTTTTGACTTGACTTAATGAATTGTGTTGTTTTTAATTTCATTTGAAATGGTTAATTTATATTTATTTAATTTCTATTTTTTTGATTTGACAATGTGTATTTATAACATGACGTGTTGAATGAGATTATTATCGGAGATTTATTAATTTTAGATTTAGTTTGCATGCCTTAGTTAAGGTAGTCAGTACCTATAAGAACCTTTCAAAAACTTAATATCTACAATATGTAAAGAAAACTCTGTCCGATCCGTGAAAGTATTGTTAGGTATCGAAAACCGGGCTGATCTTAAAAAAAAATCCCAAAAAAATGAATATTATTTCGCAAAAACAGGTAACTTAAGACATGTGCGGTAAACCATACGCATCGCTATTCGCTATTCGCTCAGAATTATACCGTCAAAAATAATGTTGTCACTTTTTAAAAATTACCACATTTTGGGGAAGTTGGAATTAATTCGCGGGAAAAAGAGATTATTTCAAAACTCACTAGTATTGTTACTATGATGATTATGTAAAATTTCATATGTTATTTGGTCATGTGTTTACCTAACCTTTATTATCCTTACGGGTCGGACAGGGTTTTCTTAACATATTGTATATTTTGTACCTACTTGCTATGCAAATAAAGAACTATTCTATTCTATTCTAGCTTTCCCGTCAAAACCGTGCTGATTCTCAGCCTAATTTGAATAAATAACTTTTGATTTTGATTTTTGAACTAAGAGGAGGCTACACGTAGGATACATTGCGTAGCTCAAAAGGTTGTCATATTGAAATGGGATTTACCGCATACCTACCCACTGGATAAATTATGGGCTCAAATTACACAGAAATGATGACTTGAAACAGTGTGTACAGTAGACTGTAGTAGTACAGTACAGCGTAGTGTACACACTGTTCTGACAGTTTTGTAGGCACTACATATGGGCGTAGCCACACTGGAGAAAGCTGGGGCGCTTGCCCCACCCTGGCTCTGATCTATCATCATCATCATCAACCTTAGGATCTAGCTACAGTAGGTTTATGCTAGGCGAAGATTTTTAACTCCTTATCATTAACGATAACAGCACATTTTGTTTCTGAATAGTTATAATTTTATAAATAAAAAAAAACTATTGCTAAAATTCAACCATAATCGTCATCATCAATATTTTTATCGTCCCACTGCTGGGCACAGGTCGCCTCTCATACAGAGAAGGATTGAGCGTAATCATCACGCTTGCTCAATGCGGGTTGGCGATTTTAGACTTCCAGGTTTCCTCAAGATGTTTTCCTTCACCTTGTAATCAGTCATTGGTTTTCAAGATATACTTAGAAAGATGCCTAACTGTACTCTGATCTATAAGGTGCCAATTACACAAAAAAGAAAAAAATACCGAGAGGGGGGGGGGGAGACTGACTGCTGCAACATCCTGAGCCCAAGGCTGGCTACGCCCATGACTACATAGGTACGAACACTTGGATTAAAAAGGTAACATAACGATTTTTTTATTAAAAAAAAATACCAAAACGAATGAGGTCGATGACTGCGTCACAATTTCATTGGTTGGACTTTTTATTTTAGGAATTTTTACGTAGGTCGTTAAAGATTACATAATATAGAAGTTAGTGTGGAACTTAGTATGAACGCAATGATAAACAAATACCGCTGAGCCACGGGTTTTCCCAACAAAGCCAATAAGGAAATAACCATCAAAATTATAATATTAAGTATTATCCTTTTCAACGCTATCTATTAATATTGTTATGCTTGTAAATATTATTAATAGTTACTTCAAATCTATACTAATATATAAAGTTGAAGAGTTTATTTGTTTGTTTGTTTGTTTGAACGCGCTTATCAGAGGAACCACAGGTCCGATTTGAAAAATTCTTTTTGCGTTTGATAGCCCATAAACCCAGGAAGGGTTTAAGCTATATAACATCACGCTGATACCAATAGGAACCGAGCATAATAACTAACTACACGCGAACGAAGTCGCGGACGGCCGCTAGTATAATATACCTATTAGGTCATTACCTAACTTCCTACAATGGCCCCGATTTCTGATACATAAACTAAATTAATATTAGGTAAACTACATCACTTAAGTTTAGCGACTCAACTTAAGTGGCAGTGGGCAGGGCACATTGCTCGCAGAACCGATGGCCGATGGGGCAGCAAGGTTGTGGAGTGGCGGCCACGTACTGGAAGACGCAGCGTAGGGAGACCCCCAACAAGGTGGACCGATGACCTGGTGAAGGTCGCGGGAAGCCGATGGATGCGGGCAGCACAAGACCGGTCATCGTGGAAAGCCTTGGGGGAGGCCTTTGTCCAGCAGTGGACATCTATAGGCTGAGGAAGAAGAAGAAGAAGAAACTACATCTTTTTCTATCTATTGCATTAAGAAAAGGATCGAAGATAACATTTTAGTTTAATTCTGTCAAATTAAGATATTTCACAGACAGTTTAGACGCGATTCTAAAAATCGCGACCAAAACTACATCACTTGGGGAGTTTTGGCGGGAAGCTAAGATGAGTGCCACGCTCATTTTTCATTGGACTTTTAAATTATTTATAGTGTCGTTTACTAAATAAAAACGCGTGATTTATGTAGTAAAAAGTGCATTCAGTGAATAATTCATAAAGAACAGTGAAATATTGTAGCATAGTGGCCACATCATGGCTTTGAACCAAATCTTCCTCCGTATTCGGTCCGCGCGGCCGTCTTTTTCGACATGAATAATTCATTACGTGACATTGGCTAAATGTACAAACCGTGCGAAGCCATAAAAGAAAGAAAGAAGAACTTTTGAAGATTTTTATTTTACTTGAAATTGGCACAAAGTCATAACTAGTGCCACATTACGAAAAAAAAAAAAAAAACTACATCACTTTGGTTTTGACAGGTCTCAACTAACATTTTATCTTCTGTCCTTTTCTTAAAATAGAAAGAAAAGGATGAACTGACCTTTAAAATTTAGTTTGGGGCCAATCACCGTCATCATCATCTCAGCGTTAATCCCAGTCGCATCTGAAGCTTTTTTTTCAGCTTTGAAGTCTGGGGTCCGCTTTACCAGTCTAACTACTGTTTTAGCTAAAACTTCGATATTTTCCGTGAAGCGACTGCCGTCTGACCTTCGTAACCCGAAGGCGATATCGAAGCATTGCAGTTAGACTGGCAATTCCAGATTCCAAATTCCAAATTCGATTCCAGGTCAGGCAAATACCAATGTAACTTTTCTAAAGTTATATGTACTTTCTAAGTATATCTTGGACACCAATGACTGAAGGTGAAGGAAAACATCTTGATGAAACCTGGACTTTAAGTCTGAAATCGCCAACCCGCAGTGAGCAAGCGTAGTGATTACGCTCAATCCTTTTCTGTATGAGAGGAGACCTGTACCCAGCAGTGGGACGATAAAAAGGTTGATGATGATAATGATGATGGCAACCGGGACCAACGGCTTAACGTGCTTTCCGAGGCACGACCAGTATCCTAATAAATATCCAACTAATATTGTTACAAATACAGGAAAGACTTCGGTGCTACATCAAGTCAGATTTTAGGGTCGAATCGCCCCGGCTATTTTGTCCTAAAAATAGCCGGTACGCATGTGGAGCCGGTGGGAGCAGCTTTCCACCTGCCCCCCATGCGTACGCACATGCCTCTCGACATAATCCAACCGTTTATATGAAAATAAAATACTGTAGATTACAATTGGGTTCATCATCATCATCATCATCATCATCAGCCCCTACTCGTCCACTGCTGGACATAGGCCTCCTTAATGGCACGCCAACAAGCCCGATCCTGAGCAGTTCTCCGCCAGCCACTACCAGCCACCTTTTTGATGTCGTCGCTCCATCTCGCCCAAGGGCGTCCCACGCTACGTTTGCCGAGACGCGGTCTACACTCGAGGACTCGTTAACCCCAACGGTTGTCGGTCCTGCGGCATATGTGACCAGCCCATTGCCACTTCAGCTTGCTAATCCTCTCAGCTATGTCGGTGACTCTGGTCCTCTGTCGGATCACCTCATTTCTGATGCGGTCCTTCAGAGAGACGCCCAACATAGCCCGCTCCATAGCTCGCTGAGCGACTTTAAACTTATGGACTAGTCTGACCGTTAGTGTCCACGTCTCGGCTCCGTAAGTCAAATCCGTAAGGCAATTGGGTTGTATCCTAAAAAATAATTTAATGTCCATCAGATAGATTTATAAAAAATATTAAACACGTATTTTTTATTTTTTCTTTCATTCAAATACTTAGGAAGATATATTGATTTGCGTAATTAGCCCCCACTCCCTGACTTTAATACGCTATATTACAGTAGTTTTTGGTAATTTCGACCAAATAAAAAATACGGGTCTTAATTTTTTTTATTATCTATAAGGCGGCCTAATTATATTTTTGATTTTCATGCCTTGGATACATTCCTGTTACCATGCTATCTTTTTAAGATACCAGCGACCTTCAGCAGACTGTATTCAGTACTCTTTCTAGATAGCTTTTGATAGTTACTTTATCAGTTACTACAAATGTTTGTTAAATTCAGAATGCTGTCACTGGCTGTCACCTGGCTACTTTGGATTCAGCGGAGAGGCTTGCGAAGAGGCTGATTGGCGACCCAGGTTTAACTCGAGACGGTCTCCAAAGCCTGGAGCACAGGCGAAGAGTAGCCAGCCTTTCGGTCTTTTATAGGATACATTCTGGCGAGTGTGCAAGGGAATTGCATGATTTAATTCCCCCATCACCGTTCCACCATCGGACGACCCGTCGTACGGCGACTTTCCACCCTTACGTTGTTGACACCAGTACGACCCGGACGAAGCGTTTCGCTTCTTCTTTTATACCTACCGCGTACATCGAGGGACTGGAACAATTTGCCGGCGGCGGTGTTTCCGTCACACTATAATTTGAGTGTTTTCAAGGCTAGAGTGAATAGGCTCTTAATAAACTAGCGCGCTTTACCATCAACGATCGCATCGCTGCTTACCATCAGGCGGGATTGCGGTCAAGCGCGGGTTTATAATTTGTAAAAAAAAAATCAGAATGAAAGTGAACAGTTCGGTAAAAAAAATATGTATCACTTCCACAAACAACGCCACCCGCACAGTTGTGGGTATTTTAAAAAAACCTTTCAAAAGATAAACATTAAATCACGTGTTTTTCGATATTTGTTTATTTGGGTCAATATGGTACATTGTACCTTGATGCAACTTTCACAATGAAAGGTCACACTGAAAGCTAAGCGAAGGAGAAAGGTTACTATCAGTGCAGTTGCGTTTATTTGGAGCAAAAATCCGTCCGCGGCTTCGTCCACATTGAATACCGATAAAAACCCTATATCGAATCAGAATCGGTCTAGACGTTTCGGAAATTAGTGGGGACAAACAGACTGACAAAAATTTAAAAAAAAATATATTATATTTATATTATATAGTACCTATGCAAAGTTATTTTTGTTTTCTTATGCGAAACCGTGTTCTACTGAACTACTTCTTTCTACTGAAATACTTTTTTAAGTGAAGAACCTATGTACAAAATTTAAAAAAAAGCACGAAACTCCACAAAGTTATGAGCTTGTTATCTTACTTGGTTGTCCGAACAAAAATATGGTCAACGCATCGCTCGTTTTACACTTCGCTCAGTTGCTTATTCTGAACAAACTATATATTCAGCTTTTCTATAAAGAAAAAATAACGTTGTTTAAAGGTACCGTACCGTACGCCTTTAGTCATCATCATCATCAGCCGCTACTCGTCCACTGCTGGACATAGGCCTCCTCCATGGCACGCCAACAACCTCGATCCTGAGCAGTTCTCCACCAGCCACTACCAGCCACCATTTGATATCATCGCTCCATCTCGCCCAAGGGCGTCCTACACTACGTTTGCCGAGACGCGGTCTCCACTCGAGGACTCGTTTACCCCAACGGTTGTCAGTCCTGTCCTGCGGCATATGTGACCAGCCCAGTGCCACTTCAGCTTGCTCATCCTCTCAGCTATGTCGGTGCCTCTGGTCCTCTGTCGGATCACCTCATTTCTGATGCGGTCCTTCAGAGTCGCCTTTAGCAAAAAGCGCTTGGCAAAGGTCCGGCGGTACTTCACACCAGGGCAGCTTCTAATATTTTACAAAGCACAGGTCCGTTCGTGTGTGGAGTACTGCAGCCACATTTGGGCTGGTGCTGCAAAGTGTCACCTTGCCGCTTTGGTTTCAGTGGAAAGGCGTGCGAAGAGGCTGATTGGCGACCCTGATTTAACTCAAAACGGTCTCCAAAGCCTAGAGCACAGGCGTAAAGTAGCCGGCATTTCGGTGTTCTATCGGATGCATTTTGGTGAGTGTGCAAGGGAATTGCATGATTTGATTCCCCCATATCCGTTCCACCTTCGGACGACCCGTCGCACGGCGAGTTTCGACCCTTACGTCGTTAACACCACTACGATCCGGACGAAGCGTTTCGCCTCCTCTTTTATACCGCGCACATCGAGGGACTGGAACATTTTGCCAGCGGCGGTGTTTCCGTCGGACTACAATTTGAGTGTCTTCAAGGCTAGAGTGAATAGGCTCTTAATAAACTTGTGCGCTTTACCATCAACGATTGCATCACTGCTTACTTAAAAAAATGTGGCGAGTCCACGTACTGGGCGTACCAAAGTACTTTAATGACCCAAGTACTCTATTTGACACGGTCAGCAACATCAATGCTTTGCTGGCCTTCTTTGAGGAGCTGAGGCAGATCGGCTAACCGAATTTTCCACCAGTGTAGCTACCATGAGTTTTCATTACGAAGACTCGCTCATCGATATCGACAGCGTTTGACTCATCACTTCGAGTTGCTTCAAGGTTTTAAGAACTGTCAATCTATGTGAGAGCCAAATGCGGTCGAAACGTATGATCAAGTCTCGTAATTAAAACTCGTGGTAGCCACACAGTACACAAAACACGCGCACTGTCGTTGTTGCGGCCAGCCCGTATAAAATAAAGAATTACTAACAGAAAATTTGCATATTATATTTTACTCGGAGGTAGGCTGCAACATCGGCCGCCGGCATAAGTTACCAACCATCAGACAAAGTCATTCCGCCAAGCGATTCGTCGTGTTCCGGCATGATGTCTGGAGAAGCCGTACGGAGGACCGGTCTGAGCAGTTGTGTTGCGATGTACATGCCGAGTACGATGCGCGAAATGTTGTTGTGTCGGGAGTTTGGTTGTGGAGGGCCTCCAGATCAATCGCCCTCTGGCGCAGCATCGTTGGTCGTGTTGTTGTGTTTAACATTGCATCACCGCGCTCAACTGCCGTCCTTTTCCTATTTACGCAGTTCCTTTGAGTGAGTAGGTTTAATAAAGTAGCGCGCCTTACCATCAACGATTGCATCACTGCTTACCATCAGGTGGGATTGCAGTCAAGCGCTAGTTTGTAATCTATACATATAATAAAATCGTAGAGGTCGAATGTCTGTACAAATGAAAAAAATGCTTAAAACGAAGTCAGGGTGATGTAAATAAAAGGAAAATAAAAAAAATTTTTTTTTAGAATTTCTTATTTCTCTGTCTGTTTGTCTGTTTGTCTGTTTGCACGGGCTAATCTTCGAAACGGCTGAACGGATTTGAATGAAATTTTGCATGGTAATACCTAATATCCCTGGTCAACATCTTAGATAATTTTTATTTCGGAATATTAAAGGGTTCCCGTGGGATGGTTAAAAAACCATTGTTGAAAATCACAAAATCACGGAAGAGTCCATGGCGTCATCTAGCGTCGAGTAAAAAAAGTTTAACATGCAGCGCTGTCTAGCGTCGAAAGGCATTGTTTTTGTAACTACGTTACCTATCTGTTTATATTTGAAAGTCATTCTGTGATAATTCCGATTATTTCGTAAATAACCACAAAGTGCATTTTCAAAAGAATATAATTATATTTCTATCGGCGAATACTTTCACGGTTTGTTTCTTCACAATGCCTAGAAAAAGGTCAAATCTAATCAGTACTCGAGAGAAGCTAAAAGATCTAGGTTGTTTAGATCCCAAGAAAGTAACGATGATCATGAGGCAAGACTTACTGCGACTCGACACCGCCAGGCTACTGCTCGCGCTATGGAAAATCCTTCTCAGCGTGAAGCCCGACTAACAGCTGATCGGCAACGCCATTCTTTATCTAGAGTCTCAGAGACGTTTATTCAAAGAGAGTCCCGCTTAAGCTCACAACGCACACGCACGTCTGCTTTTCGGTCGCAGGAAACCAGTATAGAAAGAGAGCTACGACTAACAGCCGATCGTGAACGTCATACGTTGTCGCGAGTCTCAGAGACGTTTACGGAAAGAGAGTCCCGCTTAAGCTCACAACGCACCCGCACGTCTGCTTCTCGGTCGCTGGAAACCAACGTAGAAAGAGAGCAACGACTAACAGCCAATCGTGAACGTCATGCGTTGTCGCGAGTCTCAGAAACGAGTCAAGAACGAGAGGTACGTCTAACAGCTGATCGCGAGCGCCATACATTATCTTATGCCTCACAAACTTTTACCCAACGTGAGGAACGCTTAAGTAACGCTCGATATCGTCAAAATATTACTAGTGCTTTAGAAAGGGATGATCAACACCAGCAACGATTAGAATTGGCCAGGGAAAACTATGAGCTTGTGCGCCAGGATCGTGAGGATTCGTTACTAAGTGAAAGAGAGAGAATACATGAAATAAGACAGCATGAATCAGAAGAACAACGTTGCACACAACAAGCACGCTTGGAGTCCGATCGACTTCGACACTTACTCAACAGAAGGTCGGTTTCATCTGAAGAGTTTGACCTTGATTCTGACGAACAATACCCCTAGACAGAAAAAGAAAAAAGTGGGTTTACATACTCACCCAGAATTGATTATGCTTCATTTTCATTTGTGGGTGGAATGATTTTAAAATGTGATTTTTGTGAAGCTCTCAGATGGCAAAAAGAAACCAGCGGAATGTGTTGTGCGAGTGGAAAAGTACATATTTCATTGTTTCTAGAGCCGCCAGAACTTTTAAAAGCGCTGCTAAATGGAGATCATCCACAATCTAAACACTTCTTGGAAAATATTCGTTCATATAATAATGCATTCCAGATGACATCGTTTGGTGCAAAGAAAATAACGGAAGGGCCATTTATGCCCACCTTTAAGGTTCAGGGGCAGGTTTACCACCTAATAGGTTCTTTACTGCCTGAAAACGAACCCAAGTTTCTTCAAATATATTTCATATCTGATTATAATGAACAGGCAAATATAAGAAACCAAATTTTTCCACAACTTAACAATAATTTGATTTGCCTGCTTCAAAATTTGCTGCATGAAATCAACCCGTATGTGCATAGTTTTAAAGCTGCATTGGAGTCTGTTCCGCAAGGGCAAAACGATGATTTTAAATTTGTTATAAGCGCAGACAAACGACCCATTGATGGACATCCAGGTAGATACAATGCCCCTGTCGCAAATGAAGTTGCAGCTGTTTTAGTGGACCAAGAATGCGAGCGGCGTGATATCGTGCTACGTACTCGAGACGACCACCTGCACCGTATTTGTGAAACCCATCGGTCTTACGATGCATTACAATACCCCTTGATTTATTGTCACGGGGAAGACGGATACAACTTTGGATTGCATCAAGTTAACCCTATAACGAGATTACCTAACTTAACAAAAAAATTTCAGCACAACAATTCTACGCTTACCTGCTGCAAATACGACAAAACCGCTTTGCTCACTTGCAAAGATTTCGTGGGCTGTTCAGCCAATTCATTGTAGATATGTACGCTAAAATTGAGACAGAACGCTGAGTATATATACGCACTAACCAAAGACGCTTACGTGCTGAAGAGTATGTGCACCTAAGAGATGCTATGCAAAACGACAGTGGTACTAAAAATCTGGGGCGATTAGTAATTCTCCCATCCAGTTTTACAGGCGGGCCCCGTTACATGCACGAACGTACGCAGGACGCGTTCTGTTATGTCCGAAAATATGGCCGACCTGACCTTTTTATTACATTCACGACGAATCCAAAATGGACAGAAATAACAGAGGAACTCTTTGAAAATCAAGAGTCGTATGTTCGTCATGACATAATAGCAAGGGTTTTCCATTTAAAGCTCAAGTTGATGATAAACCTGCTCACTAAACAAAATGTATTTGGATCAGCTCTGTGCTATATGTATAGCGTAGAATGGCAAAAGCGTGGTTTGCCTCACGCACATATTTTGCTATGGCTAGAGGAGAAAATTCGTCCTAACGATGTCGACAAATTAATAAATGCTGAATTTCCGGATCGTAACCAGGATCCTGTATTGTATGACATCATAAAAACACACATGGTGCACGGACCGTGCGGGGCAATGAATAGAAACTCTCCGTGCATGAAAGACGGTCGCTGTTCTAAGAGATATCCTAAAGCACTGACAGAGCACACGATAACGGGTGAAGACGGCTATCCATCTTACCGCCGACGGTCACCCGAGCATGGTGGGTTTACGGCTACAATAAGATCAAATGGACATGAAGTAGTTATCGATAATAGATGGGTCGTGCCCTATTCACCCGTACTCAGCAAAACGTTTCAAGGACATATCAATGTAGAAATGTGCAATAGCGTTAAAACTATTAAATATATATGCAAATATGTAAATAAAGGCAGTGACCAGGCCACGTTTGCTTTTAGACATATTGAAAATGACGAAATAACTAGATTTCAGGCAGGCAGATATATTAGTTCTTCCGAGGCGGTATGGCGCATTTTGAGTTTTCCAATTCATGAAAGATCGCCACCAGTGACACATCTAGATATTCATCTCGAGGGGGGACAAAGAATATATTTCAACCCTGACGGTTAGAAACCCCAAGACAAACTACTTTGCTGGCATTCTTTCGGCTTTGTGAAATCGACGAATTCGCCAAAACTCTACTGTACGAGGAAGTTCCGTCGTATTACACCTATAATAAGCAACAAGGCGTTTTCAACCGAAGAAGGCGTGGCAGAGCTGTAGATGGTATTCCCGGTATATATAAAGAACACGCCATAGGTAGAGTGTACACGGTCCACCCAAATAATGCAGAGTGCTTCTATATGCGCCTGCTTTTGCATACAGTGCGGGGGCCTACTTCATTTGCCGACCTACGAACGGTCAATGGTGTCCAATATCCTACCTATCGAGATGCTTGCCGAGCCCGAAATTTACTCGAAGATGACCAGCATTGGGATGACGCCCTAGCCGATGCATGCATCAGTGATTGTCCACACCGCTTGCGTCATTTATTTGCTGTATTACTGGTATTTTGTGGTGTTTCAAATGCTGAGCAATTGTGGCAAAAATATCAAGATAGACTAAGGGAAGACTTTTTTAGGAATATAAGGCAAAATATTGACTGTGACCTTAACCACAGATTACGAGATATTGCTATCAATCAATGCTTAGTAGCTGTACAAGATTTAGTTACATCTATGGGTGGTGATTCTCTCCCTCAGTATGGTTTGCCAGCGCCGACCATAGAAGGGGAACGTATTAATAGAGAATACGCTGCAGAAATAAATTATGATCCAGCTGAATTAGCTGAAACGTTACGAACCGGAGTCCACAGTCTTACTGAAGAACAGCGCACTATATTTGACCGAGTATGTCACAGTGCTGAGAATGCTACAGGAGAAATTATATTTCTAGATGCACCTGGTGGGACGGGAAAAACCTTTCTCACTAAAATAATATTGGCACAATTACGAGCACAAGCCAAAATAGCTCTTGCTGTAGCGTCGTCTGGAATAGCAGCCACTATGCTACCCGGCGGTAAAACTGCTCATACAATGTTTAAAATCTCCATAGATTTGGACATAAGTGATCATCCTGTATGTGGTATCTCTAGAAGCAGTGATAAAGCGAAAGTTTTACGCGATTGCTGTATAATTATCTGGGACGAGTGCACTATGGCACACCGAAAAGCTGTAGAAGCAGTTGATAGAACTCTCAGAGATATCCGTCAAAATGACCAACCTATGGGTGGCGTAACGATGCTGTTTTGTGGAGATTTTAGACAAACGCTGCCAGTAGTACCACGAGGAACAAAAGCCGACGAGTTAAGAGCATGCTTAAAGAGCTCAAGTCTTTGGCGACACATCACAAGGATGCACTTGACGGTGAACATGAGGGCGCGAACAGGAGGTAACACAAACGCTCAGGAATTTTCTGATTTGTTGCTGAAAATTGGCGAAGGAACATATCCGGAAGAAGAAGGGGAAATTGTATTATCTGAAAATCTCTGCCACACTGTTAATTCAATTGAAGAACTTATCTCCTCCGTATATGGTGAATCAAATCAAATAACAAGTCATGAGAACTTATGGCTTTGCGAAAGAGCAATTTTGACTCCGCGAAATGACCAAGCAGTAAGAATCAACTTGGATATACTCAACCATGTTGAAGGAGAAGTAGTAGAGTATACTTCTATCAATAGAGTAATGGAGCAAGATGACGCTACCAATTATCCCGTTGAATTTCTTAATTCTCTGAGCGCTTCCGGACTTCCAGCTCACAACATTACTTTAAAAATTGGCGTCCCAATTATTTTGTTAAGAAATCTAAGTCCCCCAAAATTATGCAACGGGACAAGACTGAAAGTTATTTCTCTGCAGCGTAATATTATAGAAGCGGAGATTTTGTCGGGATGTGGCGCCGGTCAAAGAGTCTTTATACCACGAATTCCACTGATTCCCAATAATTACCCTTTCAATTTCAAACGCGTACAGTTCCCAGTGAGCTTATGTTACGCTATGACCATAAACAAAGCCCAAAGCCAGACGCTGCGTGTTGCCGGCGTAGATCTCAGCGTCGGCTGTTTCTCACACGGCCAGCTCTATGTGGCTTTCTCCCGTGTGAGTCAACCAAACAAACTATTTGTTTACGTTCCAAACCAGACCACATCGAATATTGTTTATAAAGAGGCATTATAGTTATAAATAGTAGTACTAGCTAGATAATATTTTCTGTTATATTTTACTACCGTAAAAAATAAAATATAATACAACTTAAGTACTCTAATTTTTATCCCGCTGTGATATTACTTGTAGTCCACGCGTGCGAAGCCGCGGGCAGCAGCTAGTTTATAAATAAATATATTATTAGCGTCAAATTATTAGTATGCAAGTACCCGACCGCCGAGACTATAAAAGCAGTGTGCGGCCAGTACTCGCCCCTTACTTCGTCTTCGGCAGCCGTCGTGATAACATCGTTTCGTAAGATTGTCTGTAGTCGTTATTTTAGAATTTGTATTAGAAATTGTGTATTTAGTGTGTTTTAAGGTTATAATCATTGTTAACTGATTAAAGTCTAGTTTGTGATTATTATGGTTACTTTTTTTTAGTTAAAATTAATATAAATCGCCAATATCAGAAGTGGGATCGGCTCCATAGCCTATCTTATCTTTTGTGTTGTGCAAACAGATTTTGAATCATGTCCGAACGAGCTACCACTCGTAATAGAGGTAGAAATAGGAATGATCATAATAGTAATGCAGCTGAACTCCAAGAAACCCTTGGAGCCATTTTAGCGCGTCTGAACGCGCTAGAACACGCTAGCCTACCCGCAACCAGCACCATGACAACTACTCCTGACACACGTGCCATTGTGGCGCCTGGGCAGATCATGGCATCTCCGCCACGGGACCCACAACTGGCAGCGCCTGAGTCGAACACCAGCATTGTTGGGGAATCCCTAGCAAGTACTTCAACATCCCTGGATTCTACGGATCGCCTCATTGGAGCATTGAGTGCGTTAACCAAGGTCAGATCCAACCATTACTATATTTCAAACTTCGATCCTAGCATACATGATATCGATTCTTGGTGTGAAGAGGTTGAAAGGGCACGTGATATGAATAAATGGAATGACAACGAGTGTTTATCCCGGATTGCTAACTGCCTGAAGGGAGATGCATGTAGTTGGCTAAACGATTGGGTCACAAACGACCGCACCTGGTCAAACTTCAAGGTTGAATTTAAACCACTCTGCTCACGAAGAATCGATGTTGCTAATATATTGTTTGATGTCATGAATAGTAATTCTGATCAATATTCCACGTACGCAGAATACGCTAGGCGCTCCGTTTTGAGATTAAATATTGTTAAAGGGTTAAGCGATGATCTAACGGTCGCGATTATCATACGTGGTATAACTGATGCTCAAATACGCGCCGCTGCGATTAACGCTCATTTAATGACCAAAGACCTTGTGGAATTTCTTTCTATTTATACCAAACCGAATCAGAGTTCATCTGTTACTTCTGTAAAATCTACCCGAAATAAACAATTCGACCAAAACTCTCGAAAACGTCCACTCGGTAATCGTGAAGTAAAGTGTTTCGCTTGTGGTAGTGCGGGTCATATGCAACGCTCATGCCCTAAACAATCAAAAATTATTAAAACTGAACAATCAACAGAAACAATCGATAAAAAGCCGATTAAGTCGTGTTCGTTCTGTAAAAAGCCAGGCCACGACGCCTCCGTCCGCTTTGCTAAACAAAGATCTAAAACGCATAATAAAAGCAATGTTAATTTTTGTTCGGTGTTGAGAGGCGCGTCAACAGACGGTGACGTCACAACGGCCGTAGTGCAGGGAATACCTATAGACGTTTTAATTGACAGCGGATCGCGCGTGTCCCTTATCTCGGAATCGGTTTTAAAACATTTTAAGTGTACCCAACTACCCACATATCTGATATTACGTGGCATTGGTGATCAAAACATTGAGTGTCACAGTGTCGTAACGTTAGTTATAGAATTTAAAGAGATCTCATTAGAGGTAGATCTTTTTGTCATTTCTCCAAAATGCCTAACTGTGCCGGTACTAATAGGGACAGATGTTTTGAACCGCGAGGGGGTAACGTACATTCGTGCAAACAATGAGCAACGTATTACTTGTAGTTCGGTAAGTCAAAATGTATTACTCGTCAGCTTAAGTGATCAAATTTCGGTTAACACGCCGCTTGAGGGTAGTGACCGTGAAAGATTAATGTTAGTTGTAAATGAGTTTAAGGAATTCTTTATTGTCGGGACTGCCTTAACAACAGTTACGACGGGAAAAATGCACATTAAGTTGGTATCTGTTATAGGCCGTACAGGCTTTCATTTGATGAAAAATTGAAAGTGCGCGATATTATAAACGATTTGCTAAACAAAAAGATAATTCGTGAGTCGAATTCTCCATACGCAAGTCCGATCATTCTCGTTAAGAAAAAGGACGGAAATGATCGAATGTGCGTGGATTACCGTGCGTTGAATTCTGTTACCGTGAAAGATCTTTATCCGTTACCGTTGATAGAAGATCACATTGATCGACTTGGTAAGAGCAAGTTCTTTACCTGTGTAGATATGGCGACAGGCTTTTATCAGATTGGGTTGGATAGTGAGTCTGTAGCAAAGACCGCTTTCGTGACCCCAGAGGGCCATTACGAATTTTTGAAAATGCCGTTTGGTCTCGCGAACGCGCCGGTAGTATACCAACGAATCATCACAAATACGCTTAAACCGCTAATAGAGTCCGGTAAAGCCCTTATTTTTATCGATGACGTATTGTTGTTGGCATCTTCTATCGATGAAGCAATTGAGAATGTACGCGAGTTATAAAAAATCTTACTTCTGCGGGGTTCTCAATAAATCTTAAGAAAAGTACATTTGTGGCTACAGAGATTGAATACCTAGGTCGAACTATCTCTGAGGGTCAGGTTAGACCAAGCGCACAAAAAATTAAAGCTTTGATTGACTCCCCTGTGCCCACAAATGTAAAACAGGTTCGCCAGTTACTCGGCTTGGCAGGGTATTTTCGTCGTTACATACCCAACTATGCGTCCAAGACTGTTCCCATCGCCAGTTTAACACGAGGTAATATTAAATTCCACTGGGGTGAAGAACAGGAATTTTCCCGTAAATATCTAATTGATTGTCTTACAAGCAAGCCAGTGCTTGCTATTTTTGATCCGTTATTACCAACCGAGTTGCATACGGACGCGAGTTCTGCCGGTTACGGCGCAGTTCTTATCCAAGTGCATGAGAATGGTAAACGGCGAGTAGTGGCATACTTTAGTAAAACTACGCAAGGGGCCGAACCACGATACCATTCTTATGAGCTCGAGACGCTCGCTATAATAAAAGCTTTACAACACTTTCGCCACTATTTGTTGGGTATTATGTTTAAAATTGTAACTGACTGCAACGCGCTTAAACTGACAGAACGTAAGAAAGATCTTTTACCACGTGTCGCACGTTGGTGGATATATATGCAGGATTTCAACTTTACGATTGAATACAGAAAAGGCATTATGATGCAACACGCAGACTATCTAAGTCGAAATCCTGTTGATGTTCTGCAAATAACTAAGCCGAAAAATTGGGCACAGATTGCTCAATCTGCGGACGAGGAAACTCGTACGCTGATTGACAAAGTCAATAATAATGAGTTAGATTCATCCCGGTATGTTGTTCGCAATGATCTCCTGTATTATAAATACACCCCCACAGGCCAGGAGCCAAGGCTACTATGTTTCATTCCTAAAGGACACCGATTAAGTCTCTTACGAGTTTTTCATGACCAGCATGACCATATATGTGCAGATAAGACACTTGACTTAATCCTACGTCATTTTTGGTTCCCAGGGCTCTATGCTTTTGTTAAGAAATATATAAATCATTGCATAATTTGTCTTTCATACAAGAAAGTCCCCAGGGCTCCTCATTACCCGATTTCATCATGGCATAAGCCGGATACTCCATTTCATACGATTCATATGGACGTATTAGGTCCCCTCCCTATTTCAAATGATAAAAAGTATGTACTGCTTATTGTAGATGCCTTTTCTAAGTATTGTTTGTTTTATGCGATTAAAAGGCAAGATTCCGACGAATTAAAACAAATGTTTTCAAATGCAGTTTCCTTATTTGGTACACCCAAGCTTATTGTATGTGATAGAGGACGAATGTTTGAAAGTACGAGTTTTAGGGGCTGGATTACTGAAATGGGATGCGAAATTCATTTCGTGACACCTGAGATGCATAATGAAAACGGCCAGGTCGAGCGCTATTGTCGTACCCTGCTCAATATGTTACGCATAGAGGCATCTAAATCAGACTGTAAATGGTCCGATTCCCTTTGGAAAATGCAGCTTATTATCAACTGCACTAAACACAAAACTACTCAGATCTCACCTTTACAATTGCTGATTGGTGTTGAAGCAGTCACACCAGTAATAAGATCACTTGTCCGCGATGTCGCTATTGACGACGTACGACCGAATCGCGAAGGATTAAGGGAATTGCAAAGGTGGCGCGCTAGTGAACTGCTGGACCAGAATAGACTTAAACAAGATGAATACGTTAATAGAAATCGAAAGGTCAAGCGTACATTTAATCTAAATGATAACGTGTTTGTAATTAAAACTTCTCAAATTACAGGCAAGCTGGACTCAGGGATGCGAGGGCCATATCGTGTGGTGAAAATTATACGAACTACAATTGTTAACTGGTTCGTATGGCAAATTCACTCAGGCTGCCGCCGAGCATATGGTTGCTTGGCGAGGAGAGTGGACCCCCGAGTCGTGTGCCATGTTTTTTGATTGTAAGTAGATTTTTGTACCTTACTGTCCTACCTGTTTGATCAGGCATTGTACTAAACGTTTTTGATAACGTGGACTGGACGAGTCACGTAATGTGTAGTACATGCATGGTGGTTGTGTGGGCATGGAGCGTTGGCTCTGCCGGGATATGCTAACTGTATGCCTCTATCCGTGTGTGTGGGCATTGAGCGGTAGCTCTGCCGGGACAAGCTAACTGGGTGCCTCTGTCTGTGTGTGGGCATTGAGCGAGGGCTCTGTCGGGATATGCAAACTGTGTGCCTCTATCCATGTGTGTGGGCATTGAGCGATAGCTCTGCCGAGACAAGCTAACTGGGTGCCTCTGTCTGTGTGTGGGCATTGAGCGTGGGCTCTGCCGAGACGTGCTAACATGGTGCCTCCGTCTCTGTTTATCCATTAAGGCATTGAGAAAAGTCTCTGCCAAGACGACATACTTGGATACCTCCGTCTATGTGTGTTGTATTCAATTACAACATACATGTTAAGATTCAGTAACAAGAACATTACTAATAAGTGCTGTTTTTTAATTTTAGTCGAAGAAGATGGCCTCGCAGCACCGACTACCAGTGCAGCTAGCTGCGAAAACCACTCAAGTATTGGAAATGCAGACACGCACCAGAGTCCACCAATTCCTGATTCAGCCATTGCCACGAGCCCTTCACGCCGCCCGAGTCCACTTGCCGAAGACCAAGACTGGAACGTACAAGGATCATCATCCGAACAGTGTGGCTGAGGACATCCACATATCAGGAGAGGCCGTATTAGCGTCAAATTATTAGTATGCAAGTACCCGACCGCCGAGACTATAAAAGCAGTGTGCGGCCAGTACTCGCCCCTTACTTCGTCTTCAGCAGCCGTCGTGATAACATCGTTTCGTAAGATTGTCTGTAGTCGTTATTTTAGAATTTGTATTAGAAATTGTGTATTTAGTGTGTTTTAAGGTTATAATCATTGTTAACTGATTAAAGTCTAGTTTGTGATTATTATGGTTACTTTTTTTTAGTTAAAATTAATATAAATCGCCAATAATATATATATGACAAATAGCGTAGTATATCATTCAGTACATTCATACCTAAAGGTAAAACCCGAAGTGACAACACCGCGTTTTAAACAGCCCCTATGTACTTAATAACGTGATAAGTGAATAACGGAGTTTGGAATAAAGTAGAGGTTACTTCGAATCAATCAGGCCAATTCTCGACATTTTCAAATCCAGTCACAGTCAACGACAAATAAATGGAAAGTAAAAATAAAGAAACGGAAGAATTTTTAACAGATTGAGATCAGACTTATCAGACAGCCTCCGTGGCGTAGCGGTAGCGGACGCGGCTGCTGCGCAAGGTGGCGCGGGTTCGATCCCCGCACAGTGCAAGTATTTGCATGCACGAATATGAATATTTGCACTGGTCTGGTCGTGTCTCGGAAAGTCCGTTAAGCCGTTGGTCCCGGTTGCCATACGAACATCTAGTGGCAGTCGTTACGGGTTGTTGGAGCCCTCAAAAGTCCAACAATTGGTCTAACTGCAATACTTCGATGTCGCCTTCGGGTTGTGCAGGTCAGACGGCAGTCGCTTCACGGAAAATGTCGAAGTTTAGCCATATCAGCAGTTGGACTGGTAAAGCGGACCCCAGACTCCAAAGCTGAAAAGGCTTCGAATGCGACTGGGATTAACGCTGGGATGATGATGAGATCAGACTTATCAAATTTGTTTGATAGCTATGTCAAACACAGGATTTATTTATTTAAAAAAGTACTGCCACATCACAAACAGTTAACATTGAAAGTATTTTTTAAACTATTCAATTTATGGCCTGATGCATATGACAATAATGGCGCAGATAATATTAGCAGCGTTCATCGTCTCGACGATGGAATACAATATTTAAAAAAAAAAAGAATACATAATGAAAACATAATTCAAAATTCAAATTTAGCAAACACGAAGCAATCCCATTATTTTACCAGGCGCTTATTTTATTTCAACTGAGTTCTTTTTAATTTATGGGAACCACCGCGCGCTGTAAACTGAAGTCTACGCGGACGGAGTCGCGGGCAACAGTTAGTCTAATATAGTGTAAAGCTTAACAGTTTGTTTGTTTGAACGCGCTAATCTCACGGACTGCTAGTCCGATTTCAAAAATTATTAATGATGATGATTAATATCCAGGAAGGCTTATAACATCATACCGCGGACATCGAGGGACTGGAACAATTTGCCAGCGGCGGTGTTTCCGTCACACTACAATTTGAGTGTCTTCAAGGCCAGAGTGAATAGGCTCTTTATAAAGTAGCGCGCTTTACCTTCAACGATCGCATCACTGCTTACCTTCAGGGGGGATTGCGGTCAAGCACTACTTAGTTTATAACTTACAAAAAAAAAATTGCTATGTTTCCCCAGTGAGGATGAGGAGGAGCCTATCTTCTTATCAAAGTCACTGCAGCTAGCAGTGACTTTGATAAGAAGATAGGCTAGACATTTTGCATTACTAATATTAATTTAGATGTTGAGCGTGTTCTTCATTTACTTGAGGTTATTAAATAAAATGTGACTTCACTATAATAAATGCTTATAATTTTGGTTCCACAATGTTTTACTATAAATAGCTATATACTGTGTACATGTAGAGGCATGGCGGTGTATTGTAAGCGACTGGCGAGCCGTACGCTCGCGTCCCCTTATTTCGCTAAAGATGCGACTCAGCACATTGCAGTTACCAAGCCGCTACATCACACCCCCCCTTTCTCAAATTTTTTACAAAAAAAAATTTCTCTCTATTCTATTCTAATATATAGTTACATCACTAATACATAGTTACATGGTATGTCTTAATCACAATGTTGCTTATCATAACATTCTGTACTAGTCAGCATTCCAACAGTCGAATGCTGTCTATTGTTTTGCTTCTAAATATAGCTCGTACACACCTTATTTTCTAACACCTTAAAACCAAAAGTTCTTAACAACGTTCTACATACTTAAATTAATTTGTCAAGTGAGCAAAAATCGCACCGGTTGCCTAATCACTCGACCACAGCGTGTGGTTTTAGGCATAGGCGGAAGCGTTTCTTGCCCACTTGGTTCTATATCTGATTCACACTGATTATTATTAGTACTACTATTTTCTGATGGCATTTCTTCCCTTATAATGTACGCTGGCTTTAATCTGTCTATGGAAACAGTTGATTGGCGATCACCCATTTGTATGTAAAATGTTTTCTTATCTCTACTGATTACTTCATAAGGGCCGCTATATGATGGGGTTAATGGGCTTTTTACCATATCGTTTCTTACGAAAACATGAGAACACGAATTCAAGTCTTTGTGAATGAATATTTTTCGCGAATCGCTGTTTTCCCTTGACTGAGGCCGCATACTTTTTATGACGTTTCGAAGTCTGCTTACAAACGTAGGTAAGTGATCTACTTTGGCCTTCTCGGTTTCGCAATAAAAATCGCCGGGTAATCGTAATGTTTGTCCTAATACTAATTCTGCCGAACTCATTTATTTCCCCACGTAGTGCCTTCATTTCCTTTGCCAACTCCTCTAAGGGGTCGGCCACCCTGTCACTTGATGACGTACTTGGTGTTATGGATGCGACCTCGCCGTTGCCCAACGTCTCTACTATCCTATCTGCTTTCCTCGCCATATCTTCTATTTTTACATCTTCACCCATCGCCAACAGTGCGCGTACATTTGGAGTTAGCTTATCCAACCACAACCTTTTAAGTGGCTCCTCTGTCAGACCGCAGTTTCTTGCTAATGTTGACATTTTCCTGAGTAATTGTGACGGTTTCTGTGTTCCCAGATCCGTTTCGTGCATTAATCTCTGGAATTGTTTGTCTGCACTCTCCTCATAAACGGACAATAAAAGCTTTTTAACGTTTCATACTTGCCCGTTTCCGGCGGAGCTTCGATGATGTCGGTTACCTGCTGTAAAACGTCTGTAGGTAACTTTGCGAGCACCATATCGTACTTTTGCGTGTCGCCCTGCTTCTGCGGTGCCATAATTGCCTCGAACTGGCAAAACCACGACCGCGGTAGTTCTCTCCAAAATTCTGGAACTCTCATCTGCACCGTAACCATCGCTATATCCGCTGCTGTTACTGGAGCTGACCCTGGAGGTCCCGTTATCCCCTGTGGGTTCATTTTGGAGAGACGATGCACACGCGTTGCCTTATCCCCGATTGACACGTTGCGTCCACTTTGCACCACGCGATCCGTATGCCACTGCCTCGTACGTTCTATGCGAGCCGCCTACTCTATTTTTAATTAATTAATTTGAAAAACGTCGAAAGGTCACCAGTGTTGAGCGTGTTCTTCATTTACTTGAGGTTATTAAATAAAATGTGACTTCACTATAATAAATGCTTATAATTTTGGTTCCACAATGTTTTACTATAAATAGCTATATACTGTGTACATGTAGAGGCATGGCGGTGTATTGTAAGCGACTGGCGAGCCGTACGCTCGCGTCCCCTTATTTCGCTAAAGATGCGACTCAGCACATTGCAGTTACCAAGCCGCTACATAGACATTACGGTCGTAAACCAAGAGTGCTGGCCACAAGCGACCGTAATGTCTTAATACGCGCTTCGCCTCCTCCTTTACCAGCATCACTGCTTCGCCGAAGGCCAGAACCAGCCAGGGCCGGACGCGAGAAATCTACGGCGCCGACCGCCGCCACGGGGACAAGGCGCTGGCGGTGCTCAACCCAGGCGTGGCAGACCTCCATCATGAAGTCAAGGCGATCCCCACAATGGTCACGCCCTGGTGTTTCCTCCCGCCTTATCCGAAATAGGGATGTTTCCTGGGTCAAAAAAAAGAATGATTCTATTTAGTCCGTCGTTCAGATTATAGAAAAATATTGGATACGTATATATTGTTTTATCAAATCAATAAAAATTAACAAATATAAAAGGCATCAAAGATCAGGAGTGGTGGCTGGCGACGTCACTGCCCGCTAAAAAGTGACGCCAGTGACGTCACACGATGACACTAGTTTTCAACGCACTGTGTCGTCTTCATTTTAATTTATACTAGCTTTCCGCCCGCGGCTTCGCCGGCGTGGAGTTCGGTTATATCGCGCTTTTTAGATTTCCCTCGGGAATATCAATTTTTTCCGGGATAAAAGGTAGCCTATGTCCTTTCTCAGGGTCTAAAGATTGTCTGTGCCAAATTTCATCAAAATCGGTCGAGAGGTTTAAGCGGGAAAGCGTAACAGACAGACAGACAGACAGAGTTACTTTCACATTTATAATATTACTATGGATGAAAAAAGAAAAAATACGTGTCTAGTTTATTTTTAGTCAAATACCCTATTGTGGTAAGTATGTGCGTTTTGTGATACTTACCTTAATTATACACACATTTTCATGACGACCGTTAAAATATAACGGTGATACTCTTTAAGAAAATCGTAGCTTATCAACGTAACGTAACTAATCAGTTAGTAAACAATTGCAAAGCAAAAGCAGAGTAAAGTAAAAAAAAAGTATAATCATTATCGCAAATCATTCTAATTAGTAATACTTTATGGCTTACCAATGGTTAATTAACGCGCCTCTCTTAGCGGTCGCGAAGTCAAACACGCCACTCAAAAAGAAGGCCCGCAGTGCACCAGTCGGGGGTTTCGGAAGTATCGGTCGTTCCTGTGACGAACGAACACCGGGATGGTTTTTAGTCAATATTAGTCTTACTATTCTGTAATAAGGTTAAAGGTGGCAGTAAGATTCTGGAGTGGGGGCCACGTACTGGAAGACGCAGCGTAAGGAGGCCTCCAACAAGGTGGACCGATGACCTGGTGAAGGTCGCGTGAAGCCGATGGATCCGGGCAGCACAAGACCGGTCATCGTGGAAAGCCTTGGGGGAGGCCTTTGTCCAGCAGTGGACATTTATCTTACAGACCCCGCCACCCACCCCATGACGATAGTCATTTATAATAGAATGATTACCGAGAGGTCTTATGACAAACATTAAAACATAATATTTATTTCAATGTAAGCATTTAGAGTTATAGGACCGAGATTCCGCGGCATAGGCGCGGATCTCAAAAAAAAAAAAAAACGGAAAATAGTTTTTTTGAACTCAGCGCATCCAGATCTATATGATTATCTATAGTGGTGAGGGTTTTGAGCAACTTCGGGCACATACATACAGACAGACATACAAACATACGCACTTTATAGTATTGGATTGGAATGATTTTAAAATATACCCTGTTATTTTTACTTCATAGGAAACCTGAATATAGTTTATTTAGAACTAGCTTTCCGTCCGCGGCTTCGCCCGCGTGGAGTTCGGTTATATCGCGCTTTTTAGATTTCCCTTGGGAACATCAAATTTTTCTGGGATAAAAGGTAGCCTATGTTCTTTCTCAGGATCTAAAGATTGTCTGTGCCAAATTTCTTCAAAATCGGTTGAGAAGTTTAAGCGGGAAAGCGTAACAGACAGACAGACAGACAGACAGACAGACAGATAGATAGACAGACAGACAGACAAAGTTACTTTCGCATTTATAATATTAGTATGGATAAGCAATAGTAGCCTAATAGGCAAATGATGCTTGATGTATTTTACACTAAAATAATACCAAACGGTCCCAACTAGTCGCAATCATTTGACAAAAATACATTTTTGTAACCATACCGTATTTGGTAACCATACTGCAACAATTTCTAAATGTATTTTGGAAAAAATATAACATGGTGTAACAGTTATTGGAATCGATTCAGTTGCTCATTCTGAACTAACTACATATATCCAGGTTCGCATAAACAAAACATAACGGTGTATAAAGATATTGACATTGAAACTAATAAATTATTAGGTAAAGCCACGGAACCATGACGTGACATGACGTGACATGACGTGACATGACCACATGGTCATCGTGTAACGAGTTTAAGTACATACTTAAACTCGTTACACCCTCATACCTTCAAAAATTATTCCAAAACTATTTAATACTCAGTTGTCATGCAATGTACAAAATGTACATACAGGCGACAGCACATCAAGCTACTACAAAGTGTCAGATTTCTTTATCAGATTTTCAACTGTATCCCTAAAGCATTAAGGCTCAAGGTTGATTGGGAATATTTGGCATTTTGGGGTAGCTTGGCCTACTGTCGTCCGCACTATACAATTCAGATACAAAGAATTCAGTAGGTACGGAAATTAACACAGAACCATCCAAAATAGTCATTGCACACTTCAAGTAACTATATACTAAATAAAAGAAGCAAACAATAAGATTAAACAAATCTGGTTTCCAAAGCTTGTTTATAAATATTTTGAAGGTCAAACGTAACAAAAATCAAAGATCATTGTGCATTGAAGACAAAAAATCTTATCGCATGTGTTGAACAAAAATTCCAAATTGGCTGCTTCGATGACAAAAAATTCGAGACCCAAAGTCTTCTTCTTTTCGTATCAGTGGAACTTATTGGGCTCAGAAGGTAGCCACATTAATAGCGATGTCAAAGACGTTGTTCAGATCGGGATGGGTACAGGTAAACGGACTATTGGATAAGTATAGCAAATGTGAAGTAGTATGCTTAATGTGGGAATCAAAATATAATTTTAAATAGCTTTTCATTAATTTTGGGTCGTATATTGTTTCTCACTCTCAGGATCTTCAACATCACCATTAGCCGTCTACTGAAATACCTCCCTTTCCGCTTTTCTCAAGATCTGAAAGTCTGGCCTTATCGCATTCAGTGGATTCTTGAGGACGTCACCAAGCTACCGATCGACCTGGTAGAAGGTCTTCCAACCTCTGAACCTTATACGTTTCTTATGTTAGCGTCAATAAAAGTTAAGTTTTCGTTTATTAACGTGCAACATTGGACGGTGCTCCTACTAGTTTATTAATTGGCAACGCTCTAAGTGCCCTCATTGGCCGTTGTCTCTGATTGGTTGAAATCAACCAATCACAGATACGCGCCATATTTTATCGAAATAGTGGGAATAGAAAAATTACGAGGTAGAACAGCCTAGCTCATGGCATCATTCTTTTACGCGGAGTCGAGGAATAAAGGTAATATGTTATATTTCCGTAATTTCTGTAATATGTGTTCTAAGTACTAATGCGCTGGCATATTACTTATGCAACTTAGCATAGGCAATACATTGAAATGTAACGTTGTTACCAATATTAACAATAATCTGTGTAATATGTTTTAAATTGTAATAAATTCTTATAAGATCGTCAAACTTCTTTTCATTCAAAAAGTTAAGTATTAGTACAATACTTACACTTAATGTTAACAAAAAAATAAGAGCCCCCAGTCCAATTTTCCAAAATGACTATTCAAATGTATCTTAAAACTGGTAATAATTATATACCCAAACTAGTCTGTGGAATTCCTAAACTGCTTAGAATGTAATACGTCACAGAATTAATTGAGCCGAATCTGATCTACAGTTTGAAACGTTATCTGATTGACACATATTTTGAAAAATTTACCTACTTTAGAAACTAATTACTAATTCTTTTTTTTAATAAATATAAACTAGTGCAATCCCGCCTGATGGTAAGCAGTGATGCAATCGTTGATGGTAAAGCGCACAAGTTTATTAAGCCTATTCACTTAAAAATCTTAGTGAGTAGGAAGGAAGACGGCAGTTGAGCGAGGTGATGCAATGTTAAACCCAACAACACGACCAACGTTGTTGCACCAGAGGGAGATTAATCTGGAGACCCGCCACGATCAAACTTCCGACACAATAACATTTGGCGCATCGTACCCGGCACACATCGCAACACAACTGCTCAGACCCGTCCTCCGTTCGGCTTCTCCATCATGCCGGAACACGACGAATCGCTTGGCGGCAAGACTTTGTCTGGTGGGTGGTAACTTCTGCCGGCAGCCGATGTTGTGGCCTACCACCGAGAAAATTCACATCAAAGGAGGAATTCTCAAACATTATTTTGGATATTAGAATGACCAAATATAACCAAAATACAGATTAGGAAATTCGCCATAGTAACCGGCACCCTAAACGCGTAAACATACCATTGCTATAATTTTAAAGCATATTGTTAAACCATTACGCTGTATGTTCGAAAAATGTGTATGCTCAACAAGGTAAATCACGCAATGCACGCTGTTAAACTGTCAAAATGAAACCCATTGCTCCTGATAGTGTATTACGCAATTACCCTACTGAAGTTAGTAAGTTGGAGGAAAGACTCAGTTCCTCGGAAAGCTGACTAATCCAGCATCTCATCTCTCTTCGGTTGTGTCGGATTGCAGTCCCATAGATCTATGATGTCTGGTGAAGCCGTACGGAGGACGGGTCTGAGCAGTTGTGTTGCGATGTGTGGCGGGTACGATGCGCCAAATGTTGTTGTCTCGGGAATTTGGTCGAGGAGAGTCTCCAGATCAATCTCCCTCTAGCGCAGCATCGTTTGGTCGTGTTGGTCTTGGGTTTAACACTGCATCACCTCGCTCAACTGCCGTCATCCTTCCTATTCCTAAATTTTTTAAGTGAATAGGCTTAATAAACAGCTTTACACTCAACGATTGCATCACTGCTTACCATCAGGTGGGATTGCAGTCAAGCACTAGTTTATAATTATTAAAAAAAAAAAAAAAAAACAAGATCTATGAAAGTAAGGGAAGAGGAAGTGCTCCTGTATTTGCGTTTACCCTTTAGCACTATAACATCAACATAGACTGGGAGACCAGTCTGATTACAAGTGTCTTCAAGGCTAGAGTGAATAGGCTCTTAATAAAACTAGGGTGGTATACCATCACCAATTGCATTACTGTTTACCATCGGGCAGAATCATGGTCGGTTAAGCACTAGTTTATACCTTTGAAAGAAATACAACTATCCATCAACCACAATCAATATACGATAATCGCCGAATTGACGAATGAAAAGGAAATGATTATCTAAGTAACAATCTTTTTCTTCTTTCTTTCAACAACCTTTTAACGTCCCACTGCTGGGCACAGGTCTCCTCTCATACAGAGAAGAATAGAGCGTAATCACCACGCTTGCTCAATGCGGGTTGGCGATTTCAGACTTAAAGTCCAGGTTTCCTCAAGATGTTTTCCTTCGCCTTCAGTCATTGGTGTCCAAGATATACTTAGAAAGTACATATAACTTTAGAAAAGTTACATTGGTACTTGCCTGACCTGGAATCGAACCCGCGCACTCATACTTGAGAGGCTGGCGTTTTAACCACTAGGCCACCACGACATCTTAATGACAAGAAAATTATAAATGCTGCGTTAAAACATAAATAGTCTTCACAAGTATTATTGCAAAATAAGTCCAATTAAAGTGTGGGTTTTCTGCAGTCGGCAGGTATGTTAATATACTGCTTAATTATTTTTTGTTTTCTTCTTTACTTTTTATAAGGTAGCCTTTTATTCCTTGTTTAACTGGATAGCAGACTACATAGTATTGTATAAAGTCACGTGTTTTTTTTTAAATTAACAGACAGCTGTGCTGCCGGGGAGTTTGTTCCACTACTTCTTCTTCCCAGCGAAAGCACTAGGAAATGACGAAGGGCGGGCGTTTTGGGGGACTGGGTTATGTAATATTGACGTTCGAAAAGTGCTGATTCTCAGCCTAGTTTGAATAAATTACTTTTGATTTGATTTGATAAGTCTAAGATTTGTGGATTAGATAATTATTATGAGCGCCCCAGAAGGACATACGACCTTATAATAAACTAGTGCACTTTACTAGCAACGATTGCATGACTGCTTCCCATTAGGCGGTATCCTCATACTTTGCGCGCAAAATAAAAATAAAGATACTGGTTTTCTTATATGTTTATACTTAAAGAAACATCGTGAGCATTCTTTCCGTATATGGAAAATTTGATTTTTTACTAAAAACATTTTTAGCATCATTTTGATTTGGAAGTCGATTAAAAGAAAAAGAGACAGACCCAAAAAATCATAAGATTTAATGTGGGGGAAAGTGAGAAAGGAAGCGTTATACAGCATTTGCTATACACTCGCTTGTTTTTTTTTTTTTTTGTTTTGTTTCGACCACTTGTGAATTGCACACATGCTTTTTTATCATCACTGTGTGTCAATGTGTGTGTCACCCTCATATACATGCTCAAAAGTGGGGGTTTTAGGGGTATCGGGAGGGTTCCGGACTCTTGATATCTAAAACCACCGCAGTGTTCCACCTTTGCCTATGGCTGGCGTGAGGTATTCGCATAAGCGTTCACCGCTCCCCCCACAGGCCTCGATCCGTTGTTTCTCAGCGGAGTGGAATACTATGGCACCAACTCGAGAACCTGGATTTTTTAAATTCGGTTGTCGAGTAATTCGTCTTTTTACATATTAGCAAGTGGCAATATACATAAATATGTCAAAACTTATTATAGCAGAATTTCTTTTGTGAAGCAGCCAAACTACAGAATTGAAAAAATGTTTTACGGGTATCTGTGGTTTAGTTGGAAAAGTAGAACGGACGGACACGCTTTCGTATTTTGTACGCTTGTTAAAATCTTTGAAATGGACACAGCTAATTTGTGTATGGATAGCACCATACACAAATTAGCTGTGTCCATTTCAAAGATTTTAACATGCGTCGTACTATAATCATAAATATATGAATATTTGCACTGGTCTGGTCGTGCCTCGGAAAGCACGTTAAGCCGCTGTTCCCGGATGCAATACGAACATCTAATGGCAGTCGTTACGGGTTGTTGGAGCCCACCAAAGTCCAACAATTGGTCTAACTGCAATGCTTCGATATCGCCTTCTCGTTGAGGAGGTCAGACGGCAGTCGCTTCACGGAAAAAGTCGAAGTTTAGCCAAAATCAGCAGTTAGACTGGTAAAGCGGACCCCAGACTCCAAAGCTGTTAAAGCTTGGATGCGACTGGAATTAACGCTGAGATTGTAATGTAATTATAAATCTCATTTCAATCTAAGTAGCCCTTTGCCAACTACATATATTGGGTTTATTTCGGACTGGTTGTCAGGCTTCTGGCTACCAACTGTAACGACTATAAAATAATTTGCAAATGATAGCCTCGACTAACGTAATAATGTACCGTCCTGGACCATCCAGGCATAACTGTGAACAAATAGTAGATTTTTTTTTCACAACTTTTGATCATTATCGTCATTTTAGCCGAAAACCACTGCTAGACATAGACCTCCGTCAGCACCTCCACGACGACCGAAATTGTGGAAATTCTAAATATTTAATTTAAAAAACTGAGTGAATAGGAAGGAAGGCGGCTGTTGAGCGAGGTGATGCAATGTTAATCCTAACAACACGACCAACGATGTTGCGCCAGAGGGAGATTGATCTGGAGACCCTCCACGACCAAACTCCCGACACAACCACATTTGGCGCATCGTACCCGGCAAACATCGTAACACAACTGCTCAGAGCCGTCCGGTGAATCGCTTGGCGGCAAGACCTTGTCTGGTAGTTGGTAACTTCTGCCGGCAGTCGATGTTATGGCCTACCACCAAGTAAGTGTTAATTGTACTATTTTCGATAGCTGATGAACTGATGACTAACTTAAGACTTGGGTTAAGCATAGGATGTAATAATGTCGGCCTTTTGCATCATCCGTCATAGGATAAGCTCTGGATTTTATACCTAAAAAGCGAGTGCTTAACCCACTTATACCGCGAAAAAAGCGAGTCATGCCAAAGAGATACGTTGTAACGTTTGTCGTGACTTAATGATGACCAATTTGTATTATGGTCACGGTACTGTAGTCTTTTGTTTTTGCCGTTTTTATCAATGAGTCAGGCTGAGGCAACATTGTTTTATGACGTTTGAACCTTGTTCTGTGTGGTTGGGTTTAAATAATTATTACCTATAATAATAAATTTCATATTAATAGGTTTTATACAGCATGTCGTGGTGGCCTAGTGGTTACAACACCAGCCTCTCAAGTATGAGTGCGCGAGTTCGATTCCCGGTCAGGCAAGTACCAATGTAACTTTTCTAAAGTTATATCTACTTTCTAAGTATATCTTGGACACCAATGACTGAAGGTGAAGGAAACCTGGACTTTAAGTCTGAAATCGTCAACTAGCATTGAGCAAACGTGGTGATTACGCTCAATCCTTCTCTGTATGAGAGGAGACCTGTTCCCAGCAGTGGGACGATAAAAAGGTTGATGTTGATGATACAGCATTTGCATTTGTTTAGTCCTTGTATACTGTAACTTAAATGTGATTAAAGCAAAGAAGGTTGTAGAGAAGGAGAGAGAGCATACCTCTCATTCTACTCGCACCAGAAAGAAGAACAGCCGGGCGTCGAAAGGCGTTTAACGGTTTTCGTCCACCATAAGGGAAACGTAGCGTAGGACGCCCTTGGGTGAGATGGAGCGACGACATCAAAAAGGTGGCTGGTAGTGGCTGGCGGAGAACTGCTCAGGATCGAGCTTGTTGGATTGGCATGGAAGAGGCCTATGTCCAGCCGTGGACGAGTAGAGGCTGATGATGATGATGATTAGGGGGTCTTCGGGCGACTAAATTGGGGCCGAGCTGTCACGCTTAAAGAGGTGGGACACAGTATGATCTCCTTGATGGAAGGACGTGCGATCGTGGGATCGGCTGCAATTAGTATAATGGCGCCCGCTTGTCATGGCGAACTGGTACTACTACTACACTAGTATAATACATGCGCGAGTTAACTGTGCACCTTGCTGGAATGCGACACCTCTCCGGCTTCCCCGCGTGGCGTCCGTGGCTTTCGCCGTAAGCGATGAGTAGCGATAGCATCTTTGTTACAATTGTCTAAATACAGTTTAAATCTCCTGTTTTTATTACTGTTTCTGGGGAGTTTTTGCTTTGTTAAGTTTTTTTTATTAAGTTTGTTTTTTACATTTTCGACGCGTTAGTGAAGCCTGTTCCTTGCACCAACATTATATTTCCGTCCATATGTATCAATTTAATTGCAAAACGTCATGAGTAAAATGATCTAGTATTATGACGCTTTATCATCAAAACAACCTTTTATTAACATTAAAAGCAATTAATTATTATTTTTTAACATCTTCAATTTTTTAATATTTTTTTCCAAAAACAGTAGAGTTTCAGTCGTAAGGAGTCCGACATAATCCTCTGCCCTTCTTATACGGACCGTAAAATGTTAACACCATGTTATATTTTTTCCCAAATACATTTCACAAATTGTTGAATTGTTGCAGTGTGATGACGTTATAATACTAGGCGCACAGTGACCCCCCCCACACCCACGCGCGCGCTTTGCCGCTGCAGGCGTGAGCGGTGCGTTGACCATATTTTTGTTGGGACAACCACCCCCCTCCAGAACACATTTTTGTCAAATGATTGCGACTAGTTGGGATCAGTTGGAATCATTTGGACCACCCATTGGTCCGTTCTGTCCAAACGATCCCAACCAGTCGCAATCTTTTGACAAAAATGTGTTCGCCGATTAGAGGGCAGGTAAGATAGCAAGCTTATAAATTTGTGGTTTTTCATTATATCTTTTAGAAATTTTGTACATAGATTCTTTGCTTAAAAATATTCGACACGTGTTTCAGGTTTCGCATATACAAAAATTAATATTGTATAAGCGTAAAATAATATTAAGCGTAAAAACCGCAGCTAAGTAACGCATTAACTTTTTATAATCGTACTATATTAGAGTTTCCAGTTCATTAGAAATACTTATTATATTATTTACCACAAGACGTGTAGGTACGTCGAGCAAGATCACGACTTTGATAGCCTTTGGGTAAACCCAACGTAATCAGAACATAGTGATGTTATTTTGCTAGTGTTGTGCAGAAATCCAGCACCCTTTTCTTCTAGGTGGAAAATCATCAAATGACTTCTCCCGCTCTGGGCGGAGCGGAAGGGCGTGTCAGACTTTTACTGACTAAAACCCACCCGTGTTTCTTCACTTGCCTGTGCACTAGGGCCACGGTTTCTTTATTAAACAACCCACAACCCTGACTCAGGAGGCATCGGTCTCGTGGACCCCGTCACAATGTGCAGATGTCTCATTGAGGCCCGCGTGAAACTCGATGCGCTGTCGTGGCGAGCTGCCTGCCCACTGCTCACCGCCCGCAGGGGCGCGCCTGGAATTCGGTGTTGTCTCCCGATCAGAAAATCCAGCACCCTTACTGCATAACATACAATTATAAACTAGTGCTTAACCGCAATCCTGCCTGATGGTAAGCATTGATGCGATCATTGATGGTAAAGCGCGCTAGTTTCTCAACAGCCTATTCGCTCAAAAAACTGAGTGAATAGGAAGGAAGACGGCAGTTGAGCGGGGTGACGCAATCTTATACCCAACAACACGCCCAACGATGCTGTGCCAGAGGGAGATTGATCTGGAGACCCACCACGACCAAACTTCCAACACAACCATATTTGGCCCATCATACCCGGCACACATCGCAACACAACTCCTCAAACTCGTACATATCCGGTTTTTTGTCCAATGTTAGCAGTTAATTTACAGAATACCTTCTTCTTCAGTATATAGAGATCTACTGCTGGACAAAGGCTTCCCCAAGGCTTTCATTGCTTTGGGGGGTTTGCCATAATACCTACCCTTGGCAGGCGGATTGGGGATCGCAGTAATTTGATATTCCACAGGAGAAGCGCTGCTGCCCGCTTTCCTGGTGAGAGTTCCCGTAGTCGCCTCTTACGACACCCACGGAAGGATATGGGTTGCTACTATTCTAAGCCCGAATAACTAGATGCGGTTAAATATAATTAAGTATGACGTACTAATATCACCAATGCATAAATGTAGCAGGACCTACAAACGCTACAAATGAACAACGCGTTATACTGACGTCAAACGAATTTTGCATCTCGCAATCAGAGTTACCGTGCAATTAGCATAGATACATACAACCTAGGGCGGAACGCCCTCTTCCGCCCCCCATGAATGAATCCAGAGGCGATGGAAATGGGGAAGTCCCCGCCCCCTATTCGATGGACCCCGAGGCGGAGGCGCGCGCGAGTGTCGACGCGCGCCTCTGAGGCGGTGGTAGTTTAACACCCCACTAACCCGTGTAGGAGACGAGGCCCGGACAGACCGGGTCAGCACGAGAGTGTAGGGCCGTGAAAGAATTTAGACTCCCGCGGCCCCACGCGCGCTCGTGATAGAAGAGACACCGGGGTGGTTTTAGTCAGTAAAAGTCTGACAGACCCCTTCGCCCACCCCAGGGCGGCGGACATCCCTATGAGGATTTCTACCGCGGAAAAAAAGGTACAACCTGCCAATATCAGCCGTGGAGCAAGTGCCCGCCAGACATAACACCCGTCTGGCCGGAGGATCCTCCCTTTCCTATGGAGAATGAGCAAACTTGACACACTGTTCCTCATGCCTCCACACATACAAAAATTTAAATCACTTACTTTGCACACACCGTGGCACACACAGACTGACTCATCCGCGCCCAGCCCAAATTCATGAACCTAGAAAACTGACCCAAAGAGGTTCTCTTATATTATTACAGAGTATCTCTATAAAGTAGATATGTAAGGATTTTTGATAAAATCCGTAAAAGCCTCAAAGTATTTGCAGTTTGTAGCTCTTCATTTTTCTCCTCCTCATCTTCAGGGCGTCTCTTCTTAGCTTCCACTCCCATGTGCCTTGCTCACTGCTTACCATCAGGCGGGATTGAGGTCAAGCACTATTTTATAATTTATTAAAAGGAAATCAACAACAATTAGAATACAAAACATCCCAGTTCTTTCAAAATTTCCTTACATTCCTGACACCTAAGATTTTTTCAATAAAAGCATCATTATATATTTTTTTTTTTATATAATTATAAACTAGTGCTTGACTGCAATCCCGCCTCATGGTAAGCAGTGATGCAATCGTTGAATGTAAAGCGCACTAATTTATTAAGCCTATTCACTTAAAAAACTTAGGAATAGGAAGGATGACGGCAGTTGAGCGAGGTGATGCAATGTTAAACCCAAGACCAACACGACCAAACGATGCTGCACTAGAGGGAGATTGATCTGGAGACTCTCCACGACCAAATTCCCGAGACAACAACATTTGGCGCATCGTACCCGCCACACATCGCAACACAACTGCTCAGACCCGTCCTCCGTACAGCTTCACCAGACATCATGCCGGAACACGACGAATCGCTTGGCGGCAAGACTTTGTCTGGTGGGTGGTAACTTCCGCCAGCAGCCTATGTTATGGCCTATCACCGAGAGAATAAAATTAACCGAGAGAATTTAATTAAGCATAATTATATTTGATGTCTATAATGTTCCCACTCCTGGGACAGAGGCCTCCTCTCGGTAAGAGGAAGTGAGCTGTGACCTACCACGCGGACCCAGTAGGTACGGGTTGATAGATGTCACATGTTTTCAAAGTTTCGGCTCTAGGACATGCCGGCTTCCTCATGATGTTTTCCTTCACCGTTAGGAGAGCTGTGGTGATGAAATAATATAAACAAAGTAAAGCGCCTAAGAGAGAGAGAGCTATGCTTGGAATTTCTCTCGCCTACATAGCTCTTCGAGTCGCTAAAATTTAAGTGGCAGTATGCAGGGCACATTGCTCGTAGAACCGCGGGCCGATGGGGCAGTAAGGTTCTGGAGTGGCGGCCACGTACCGGAAGACTCAGCGTTGGGAGGCCCCCAACAAGGTGGACCGATGACCTGGTGGAGGTCGCGGGAAGCCGATGGATGCGGGCAGCACAAGACCGGTCATCGTGGAAAGCCTTGGGGGAGGCCTTTGTCCAGCAGTGGATATCTATAGGCAGAAGAAGAAGAAGAAAGCGCCTAATGGGGTTAGAACCTAACACCTACAATTTGTAACACTAGGTCATCACGTTTTTCATAAACTGATCATCAATGATCATAAAGTTGTGGTCTATGATCATCCACGTTACTTATGATATAATAATTCATTCGGGCTGCATTCTAAGTATTTTGCATTTTAATGCGTTTTCCAATGAAGATGAATCTATAGCTGTTAGGAAACGACGTATCAGGAAATGAGTCTGCATTATTTAGATTGTACTTAAATCGGCTGCATAGACTTTTGCGAATTATGCAGATATCAGTTTGTATTTGTAGTTTGATTGATCTAAACTGGTTTCGAGGATAGCGGAATTCCCAGGTTTTTTGTCAGCATAACAAAGCATATTACAAGCAAGCATTTATTTGTTGGGTTAGTCTTTTTTATTAACTTGATTGTGCTCTGGCTGTTGAGAGTATGTCATGCTCACTCAAATGTCTCACTGATGGTGGCGTGTATGTTGGGTTATTAGGTTCCCTTCAATATGGTTGAGCTGAATGATGCTGATCCATACGTCATGTTCGTGAGCGGACGCCGTCAGAGGGGACTGGTCATCTCTTAGCTGCCACGGCGTATTTCAATTTCTGAATTGATTTTTGTGTGTTTTCCATAATGGACGCTCTCAGCGTACAATATATTTCTGCATCGTTCTCACACGGTTGAGTTCAACATGAATGATGTAATCAAATATTTGTACCAATAACTTGAAAATTTAAAAGAGTGTCCATGGAGTATCTTGCCCGTTCTTCTCCATAGGTACCTACTCTTTGGAATGGGCGACTAGCTTCATCTTATTGACTGACCGACCTTCTGACAATTCAAAAGTGCCTGTAACTGGTTTATTTGAAACTAGCTTTCAGCCCGCGGCTTCGCCCGCGAGGAGTTCGGTTATATCGCGCTTTTTAGATTTCCCTCGGGAATATCAAATTTGTCCGGGATAAAAGATTGCCTATGTTCTTTCTCGGGGTCAACAGATTGTCTGTGCCAAATTTAATTAAAATCGGTTGAGAGGTTTAAGCGGGAAAGCGTAACAGACCGACAGACAGAGTTACTTTCGCATTTATAATATTAGTATGGATAAATGATTTGATTTGATTTGATTCAAGCCATACAATGTTCCCACTGCTACGGTACAGTCAGGTTCCGTCTGACAACAATTTAAGAGTCTTCAAGGCTAGAGTGAATCATCATCATCATCAACCTTTTTGTCGTCCCAGTGCTGGGCACAGGTCTCCTCTCATACAGAGAAGGATTGAGCGTGATCACCACGCTTGCTCAATGTGGGTTGGCGATTATAGACTAGTGCGCTTTACCATCAACGATTGCATCACTGCTACTATCAAGCGGGGCCATGGTTAAGCACTAGTATAGCCTTACTAATATTATAAGTAAATCGGAAAGTGAGTTTGTTTGTTTGTTCCGTTTAACCAATTGCTTTGAAATTTTTCAAACGTAAATTTATAAGTCCGGATTAAATAATAGGGTACTTTTTATCCCGGAAGAAAATGATATTCCCGGGGGAAATCTAAAAGCGCGATATAACCATACAGTAGATATAAAAACACAGTCTTCCTCTCGCAAGTACCTTCTTTGTTGTTTTCATATCATTATTTAAAAAAAGTTAATATTACCTCAAACAACAATTATCAAACCTGATATTAATAAGAACAATATGAAAACCCAAATGCTATCCAAGAGCTATAATATGCTCCTGATTTGCATACAATGCATATTGTAACATTTAAATATATCTGTATTGCTCATGTATGTATCAGAGTGTAAAAATGCCAATCCCTAGTACCTACCAGATTAACTCAATGTCACTTACAATGGGTTTTTGTTAGTCGTGAGCTGTTTGGGTTTGTGTATACGTAATTGGTAAATACGGTATTTTGTGATAACCATCAAACATTGTTACATTTATTTTTATCTCCTTGGGTTCTCTGTCTCTTTCTCTTACTCCTTAACTTTTAGAGTTTTAGAGCCCTAAAGGATCTGCATTCGTTTGGAACCATCTCAAGGAAGATAGACAACTTTGGTATAAAATATTATAATTGCCTTCCACATATAACACATCAGACTTCAAAGAAAGAGTGAATACTCTTTGTATTCACTCTTTCTTTGAAGTCTGATGTGTTGACGTGTCGTGACGTGGACAAATGATATAGGTACCTAAGCCTTCCTCAAAAAACGGTGGCCCTTCAATAAAAATAATGTCTACTGTGCCGCCCATCAGCCAATATCTGACTCTGCAGCATACATCGACCTTATTGTCCATGGATAGCCAATTCCACCACCTTCAAATAAAATGAAAGCCTACCGGGAAGCAAGTTTGTACGAAATAATGGTCCCCCGCTCCGGCCCACTCGCACCCCGGTTAAGGCAGAGAAACATTCAAGTAGCAGGCGGCCGGCAGGGGCACGAGCGGCACGCGGATTATTTCTGCTGTTTAGTTTTGAATAAATCGTGATATCTTCTGAATGAAACAACCAATTCCAATAATTCAAAAAGAGATCTGCTGCTACTAAAATTACTTTTGATGTGACGTAATTTATTTGGATAACGATTAATAATAAGGAACTAATAGTAGGCTCTGATTTCGATTGGCACACTTTTCAAACATAAAAAAGTAATCATAATGAAGAAACTAGTAGGTAGACATATGGTGTCGCAGACTTTTTTTGTAGGCATTTTAAGGTCTACAATACTGTAGTACGTAACTTTGATCTTATAGGGTTCAGCCAGAATTTGCAATATAAGTTCAGAAAAATGGGTTTATTTTGCGAAGTTTCACACTAACCTCTAAAATTATCAGTGTCCCTCTTATATATTACGCATGTTATATACATAGAAACCTTCCTCTTGAATCACTCTATCTATTAAAAATACCCTATCAAAATCCGTTATAGATTAAATCATATAAAGCGATATAGGGAAAGTAAAAGTGACTTTGTTTTATAATATGTAGTGAAGTGTAAAGAAACACTCTTTCTTTGAAGTCTGATGTGTTATATGCGGAAAGCAATTATAATATTTTTTACCAAAGTTCTCTATCTAAAAAAAAAGAATCAGACAAGAATACACATCTTCTGAGTTTGACCTTTCCGTCATAGGTTCTATCCACGAGGTGATACAAAGATCAAGTGCTGGCCAATTTCTCATTTGTCTATCACCTAAACTTACTTGGGCACTTTTTTACGCCAAAAGCTAGATACACACACCAGAGTTGAATTGTATGGAGATCTTCCTATTAAGAAGACCCGACAAGAGACTTCAAGAAACCCCAATCAATATCATATCAAATATAATGATAAAATAAAACGTATTTATTGGGACAAGGCACGGTGGTGTACCGTGTGGTGAGACTTGTGGTACCGGGCATAGAATAGTACCAACCCATATCCTCCCGTGGTTGTCGTAAAAGATGATTAAGGGAACTCTCACCAGAGAAGCAGCGCTTCTTCTGTGGAATATGAAAGTACTCCGATCCCCAACCCGTCTGCAAGCGTGGGGATTATGGCAATGCCCCCTAAAGGAATGAAAGCTTTGGGTTAAGCCTTTGTGCAGCAGTGGACCTCTATAGGCTGAGAAGAAGACACAGGAATATCTCAAATGGAAATAAACACTCATTCATTGGATAGAACAATCGTTGGCAAAAAATATATCTGTACATGCCCAAGACTTCAATCTCAGCATGATGCTGCGACATCGAAATGTAAGTAGGTATCGCATTTTATTTGGACACCCAGCTATGGACAGATACAGAAATAAATAATTTAAATGTATAACAAAAATTAAACATATTTCTAGTAATAAATAAAAAAAAACTAAGATATAACTACACCGACATGGTAAAATATCCACAACTAACAAATGGTTCTGATGAGACTAAATAGGGTATTTGACTAAAAAAAACTAATTAGTCCGTCAGACAGATTTCCAAAACATCATCATCATCAACCTTTTATCGTCCTACTGCTGGGCACAGGTCTCCTCTCATACAGAGAAGGATTGAGCGTAATCACCACGCTTGCTCAATGCGGGTTGGCGATTTCAGACTTATAAAGTCCAGGTTTCCTCAAGATGTTTTCCTTCCCCTTCAGAATTCCTTCAAAATTGACAAATATAAAAGGCATCAAAGATCAGGAGTGGTGGCTGTTGACGTCACTAGTCGCTAAAAAGTGTACCGTCCAGTGACGTCACACGAGTTTTCAACGCGCTGTGTCGTCTTCATTTTTTGTTTATATGAAAAAAGAAAAAATACGTGTCTAGTATTTTTTTGGAAATTGTCGGACGGACTAATTAGTTTTTTTTTGGTCAAATACCCTATTATTAAACCCACTACAGGTACTTACATCCCAAAGTAATTTAATGTTAAATTACTGAAAAAAATGTCACTGGTATCAGAACTTGCCGCCTTATTTTGCGTGGGACATCATCAAATGACCTCTATCAAATGACATGCGTCCATGACAAGGACAACTGACAACAGTCGTGAATTACAGCATCGTACTTAAATACATTAGTGCCGTGTGGTACCGGGCTTAGAATAGTACCATCTCATATTCTCCCGTGGGTATCGTAGGAGGCGACTAAGGGAGCTCTTCTTCTGTGGAACAACTACTGCGAACCCCAACCCGCCCGCCAAGCGTGGGGATTATGGCAAACTCCCCCAACGCCTTGGGGGAGGCCTTTGTCCAGCAGTGGACCTCCATAGGCTGAGAAGAAGAAGACTCAGCCTCTTAGGCTGTAGCTGATCAGGTTAAACTACGCATGCCTGAAATCCTTCCGTGACTTTTTTTGGATAGGAAATCATCTAATAACATCTCCCGCTCTGGGCGGAGGGCGTGTCAGACTTTTACTGAATAAAACCCAATCGAGTTCCTTTACTTGCTTCTGCGCCAAGAAACACGATATTTCTTTCAAACAACCCGCAGCCCTCATCACCATCAACCTTTTTATCGTCCCACTGCTGGGCACAGGTCTCTTCACTTACAGAGAAGGATTGAGCGTAATTACCACGCTTGCTCAATGTTTTCCTTCACCTTCTAATCAGTCATTGGTGTCTAAGATATACTTAGAAAGTAAGTACATAATATAACTTAGAAAAGTTACATTGGTACTTGCCTGATTTGGAGTAGAACCCGCAAATAAAACTAAACAACAAAACTGGTTAAAACGCCAGCCTCTCAAGTATGAGTGAGAGGCTGGTGTTTTAACCACTAGGCCACCACGATTCACAGCAACTCGCAGCCCTGCCAGGTCGGAATTATCCACCGTATAAAAAATACTCTACCCATTTTCATTACCATCCAGATCTAGTACCTCCTTTACCCACCCATTACATAGGTCGATGACTGAACAACATTTCTTAGGGAAACCCGACAGTTATAAACCGGACACGTATCAAGGGAGTTTGCACACTTATTTAAAAAAATAAAAACAATAATTAAACTTTTATTATGAGACTGCACTAACTCCCTTTACATTATTATCAATTGGAATCATTGCTGTTGATATTCGAAAAATTTCTCTGGCCAACAACGTAAATTAAGTAATGAATGGTTTTTTTTTTTAATTATTATAAACTAGTTCTTGACTGCAATCCCGCCTGATGGTAAGCAGTGATGCAATCGTTGATGGTAAAGCGCACTAGTTTATTAAGCCTATTCACTTAAAAAACTTAGGAATAGGAAGGATGACGACAGTTGAGCGAGGTGATGCTGCGCCAGAGGGAGATTGATCTGGAGACTCTCCACGACCGAACTTCCGACACAACAACATTTGACGCATCGTACCCGGCACCCATCCCAACACAACTGCTCAGACCCGTCCTCCGTACGGCTTCACCAGACATCATGCCGGAACACGACGAATCGCTTGGCGGCAAGACTTTGTTTGGTGGGTGGTAACTTCTGCCAGCAGCCGATGTTATGGCCTACCACCGAGAAACCTGTTCATGTTGTTGATTTGACAAAATAAAATCACTCTAATTGGGTTGTATCCTAAAAAAATGTTTAATGTTCATCAGATAGATTTATAATAAATATTGAACACGTATTTTTTATTTTTTCTTTCATTCAATTTGAAATGTCGCATGACGTCACGCCGTGGTATATTTTGTACCTGTATAATATTGAACACATATTTTATTTTTTCTTTCGTTTAATTTGAAATGTCGCATGACGTCACGCCGTTGTATATTTTGTACGTAATTAACCCCCACTCCGTTACTTTAATACGCTATATCTCAGTAGTTATTGGCAATTTCGACAAAATAAAAAATGCGGGTCTTAATTTCTTTAATTTTCTACAAGACGGACTAATTACTTTTTTTTTCATACCTTGGATACATCCCTGTTGCGTAACACGCTATTATTATCAGTAAGAATCATCCCGAAGTATATTGCTCCATACGTTCGGAAAGTGTGTCTGCTCAACAACGTAAATAACGCAATGAATGTTGTTGAACTGTCAAAATGACACCCATTGCTACTGATAGTGTAATACACAATTACCCTGCAGCGTCCACAGAAACCAAAAATTACAAAATACAATTAATAATTACATTTCATCATCATCATCATCAACCCTTTTATCGTCCCACTGCTGGGCACAGGTCTCTTCACTTACAGAGAAGGATTGAGCGTAATCACCACGCTTGCTCAATGCGGGTTGGCGATTTCAGACCCAAAGTTCAGATTTCCTCAAGATGATTTTCTTCACCTTCAGTCATTGGTGTCCAACATATACTTAGAAAGTACATATAACTTAGAAAAGTTACATTGGTACTTGCCTGACCTGGAATCGAACCCGCGCCTTCACACTTGAGAGGTGTTTTAACCACTAGGCCACCACGACTTCACTAGACCACCACGACTGTTGACGATTAGACGATAATTACATTTACACAAGGAAAAAAATTGAGAATAAACTAGCTCATTATGCATAAAAAAAATTCTTCCAAATCACTGTCAGTCTGATAAGTGCTCAAAAGGCTGGCAGCATTACCACGTTGGATGGCAATGCTGATTCTTTGGGCTTAAAATAGACTAGCCCTCTGGTCACGTGAAGAGTCAGCTAACCGCTTGGCGATGTCCCGAAAAATTCGATGAGCACTTGGACCCCAAGGTCCTAGTGATTCAACCCTAAACGGCTTAAATATATAGTTCCCAATAAGATTGTTCAATTTGCGCCGTTTGAGGTTTTCTGCTCCTGGAACAGCCGCAACCGAAATATTAGTGTTAGTAACAATGTTCTTAAGGTCTGATGGTATATCAGCAGGTTCGCCAGCGACTTCGTTCGCGTGGTTTAGTTATGCTCCGCTCCTATTGGTCGCAGCGTGATGTTATATAGCCAAAAGCCTTCCTGGATTAAAATTTTTCAAATCGGACCAGTAGTTCCTGAGATTAGCGCGCACAAACAAACAAACTCTTCAGCTTTATATTAGTATAGATTTGGAGTCATTTTTGCAGAAAGCGGTCCAGTTGGGATCGTTTGGATCGCCCATTGGTCCGTTCGGTCCAAACGATCCCAACTAGTCGCAATCATTTGACAAAAATGTGTTCGCCGATTAGGGGGCAGTTCGTCTGTATGGGGTAGTCATAAAGGGACGCCATCATTTGCAAAATGCTGTTAAGAACTCTCTATAGGTAACTGTGACACCACTTTCTTTAAAGGGTTTTAGAAAGACTTTTTTTTTGTAATAGTTATTAACTAGTGCTTGACTGCAATCTCGCCTGATGGTAAGCAGTGATGCAATCGTTGATGGTAAAGCGCACTAGCTCAAAAAAACTGAGTGAATAGGAAGGAAGGCGGCAGTTGAGCGAGGTGATGCGATGTTTAACCCAACAACACGACAAACAATGCTGCGCCAGAGGATGATCTGGAGACCCTCCACGACCAAACTCCCGACACAACAACATTAGGCACATCGTACTCGGCACACATCGCAACACAACTGCTTAGACCCGTCCTCCGTACGGCTTCACCAGACATCATGCCGGAACACGACGAATCGCTTGGCGGCAAGACTTTGTCTGGTGGGTGGTAACTTATGCCGGCGGCTGATGTTGTTGCCTACCACCGAGAAACCACTGTAGAAAACCAGTGTAGTATGATGTTGCTACACTACCATTCAGACTAAAAGATTCAAAACAAAACACGCTGAGTTTAATTATCATTTATACCACTTTTAACAGGGTTTTTAATGTGTAACAATTTAACAATGCAATCCCCTTAAAACACACCCGGCGTTTTTCATTCCAAACCAAAAACCTCCGGAGTTTAGGCGGGAAAGCGATGATGAGTGCCACGTTCATTTTCCACTGGACTATAGTGTCGTTTACTAAATAAAAACGCGTGATTTATGTAGTAAAAAGTGCATTCAGTGAATAATTCATAAAGAACAGTGACATATTGTAGCATAGTAGCCACATCATGTCTTTACGCTAAACCACTCCTAATCGGCCACACGCGGGAAACGAAAGGAGTTAGATTAGTTAGGATAAGTTTAGGATAAGTTAGGATAAATTAGGATAAGAGTTAGATTAGTTAGGATAAGTTTAGGATACATTACAAAAGAAGACAATATATAATTCAAGACGAGGCTATCATGGTCTGAGATACCTTTGCCTGCTCAGTGTAATGCACTGGCAAATTGAACAAACAACAACCAAAAACCTCCCGCGTCGATCCTAATGTCACTGTCACGTCTGACCAGTCTTCTTCTTCTTCGTTTTTCAAGGTGAGATTCAATCTCAACTCTTTATCAATGGCCTCTGTGGAATAGATACCACAATTTTGCCAATAACACGTGTAACAAATTATAGAAATTATTTGTTTTTTTTTTTTAACAATAATGGCGGATATCGCCAGTGACAGTTGAAAAAGACGGCCGCGTAAGCCGTCTATGAGGGAGGTTTCAGGCAAAGTCATGATGTGGCCACTATGCTGCGGTATTTCATTGTACTTTATGAATTATTTACTGAATGCACTTTTTACTACATAAATCACACACTTTTATTTAGTAAACAACACTATAAATAATTTTAAAAGTCCAATGAAAAACAAGCGTGACATTCAGCTTGACTTTCCCGCCAAAACTCAAATATCATAATTAAATGTTGTCATAGTTTCAAAAAAGAATTTAAATGTGCGTTCAGAAATCCTTAGTACATTATTATTGTCTAAAATGTCATTTATCTAATAAGAAGAGACAACAATACCGTAGCACAATTTAAATCACGAACTGAATTATGTTCGAAATAATTGTCTGTTGAACAATGTAACGTTAATAATGCAAATTACTGATGTAAAATTGATAGGAATGGGAAATACGACAATTTATTACTTCATGTCATCATCAACCGGTGATGGCGAAACATGGACATTCGACATGACCTTCGTTTTGTCCGTGTTCATTTTAAGGCCCACCTGTTGGAAAACTCCATTAAGTTCGTTGAGCTTGATACTCAAGTCCTCCAGCGACTCCGCCATAATGACAACATCATCGGCAAATCGAAGGTGAGTGATATACTCGCCATTGATATTGATGCCCTTCCCTTCCCATTCCAGGAGCATGAAGACATCTTCCAGCACAGCGGTGAACAGTTTCGGAAATAAAACGTCTCCTTGCCTCACCCCTCTCTGTAGTGAAATAGCCTTCGTACTCTGCTCCTGTACTCGGACTGTCATAGTGGCGTTGCTGTATAAGCACTTTAACACTTCGATATATCGATGGTCAATGAAGCATCGCTGGAGAAACTGGAGCACAGCCCAAGTTTCGACGCAATCAAAGGCCTTCTCATAGTCCACAAACGCCAGGTATCGTGGCCGATTATACTCATTATCATTATTATTTATGTTGGGAGCTCCATCCTTGAGGCTGTAGATCAGTATATACTATCTATCTGGGACAGCTGATCTATATCGATAGTTCCGGCTTCAAAGACAAGGTGTTTCGATGGATCCGACTCGGCTGGGCAGCGTTCGGGAAGGTCCGTAGTATTTTCTCGTCCAAAATACCTCAATACCTAAAGAGAAAAGTCTTTAAAACTAATGTGTGTTACCGGTGATGACATATGGATCAGAAACGGGGTCCCTCATTATGGGTCATAAGAAAGCTCAAGGTCGCACAGAGAGCTATGGAGGGGCTATGCTAGGTGTTTCTCTATGTGATCGTATCAGAAATGAGAAGATCCGTAGAAGAACTAAAGTCGCCGACATAGCCAGCGGATTAGCTCTCTGAAGTGGCAGTGGGCGGGGCACATAGCTCATAGAGCCGATGGCCGATGGGGCAGAAAGGCTCTTGAATGGCGACCATGTTCCGGCAAGCGCAGCGTCGAACGCCCATCGATCAGGTGGTCAAATAATCTGACCAAAATCGCAGGGTAGCGCTGGATGCGGGCCGCGTCCAACCGTTCTAGTAAAGCGCGCTAGTTTATTAAGAGAGAGAGAGAGACTATTCACTCTCGACTTGAAGAAAGTGCAAGCAGGGACGCAATCCAGCCATCCACCGACCATCAGCATGGTAAAGCGCACTAGTTTATTAAGAGCCTATTCACTCTAGCCTTGAAGACACTCAAATTGTAGTCCGACGGAAACACCGCCGCTGGCAAATTGTTCCCGTCCCTCGATGTACGCTGTATAAAAGACGAGGCGAAACGCTTCATTCGGATCGTAGTGGTGTCAACAACGTAAGGGTGGATACCGCAGTACGACGGGACCTCCGATGATGGAACGAAGATATTATAGTACACCGACAGGCTGGCTACTCTTCGCTTGGAGTTTAGACATCTTAATGCTAATTCCTTCCTATTCACTCAGTTTTTTTAAGTGAATAGGCTTAATTAACTAGCGCGCTTTACCAACAACGGTTACTTGCTTACCATTAGGCAGGATTGCAGCCAAGCACTAGTTTATAATGGTTTAAAAAAAAATTGGTAATTCAACAACTCACTAGGGTTATTTTCCATGATTTTTGTGGTTTTGTTTACCGGTAAATTAATCAGCGGACGTGATTGATGTCATAATTATATCAATCACAGCAAGTCTGGTGATTGGTACCTATAGTCTAACGACAACTCACAATCTTTTGCTTCTTAATTGATTAGGAAATAATTATCCCCCTGCTACTAAATTGATCATTTACATTGAATAAATTACCCTAATTTTAAAAAATTGTATTGTATAAAAACCAACACTTTTTCAAAACAATATTTCCACAGATTATAAAGATCACTTTTGAAATGTTAAGAAATTCCACAGTTTAATCTCCTACCTATTTCTATCCTTTGCCTAAATTTTTGACACTATATAATCGACGCAATTCGATTTTTGAATATTTTGAATTACGGGTATCCGCCTTCAAATCTTCAATGTATTCCAACCAAGGATTCCAATTACATAGAGACATCGCTCTTGCTACCAGCTCTATTGCTACAGAACATTATGGTTGGAGGTTTGGCGGGAATGTCAAGATGAGTGTCACGCTCATTTTTCATTGGACTTTTATAATTATTTATAGTGTCGTTTACTAAATAAAAACGCGTGATTTATGTAGTAAAAAGTGCATTCAGTGAATAATTCAAAAAGAACAGTGAAATATTGTAGCATAGTGGCCTCATCATGTCTTTACGCTAAACCGCTCCTTATCGTCCAAACGCGTAAAAAAACGCGAAAGGAGTTAGTTTAGGTTAAGTTATGCTAGGATAAATTAGGATAAGTTAGGGTAGATATTTAATGAAGAAAAAAAAATTACTGAAGACTTGGCTGTATGGCGTACTATGCCTTTGCCTTTTCCATTCGCCCGAACGGAAAGAAATGAACCAAAAAAAAAAAAAAACATTATGGTTGCAATAAATCACAACAACTTTTTTAACTAAGCATTATTGGAGTTTTGGCGGAAAAGTTGAGTGCCACGCTCGTTTTTCACTGGGCTTTTAAATTATTTATAGTGTCGTTTACTAAATAAAAGCGTGTGATTTATGTAGTAAAAAGTTAATTCCGTCAATAATTCATAAAGAACATTAAAACATTGTAGCATAGTGGTCACATCACATCCAAACGTCAAGTTAAGTGGTCAAGTCAAACCTTCCTCCTAGTCGGTTCACGCGGGAAACGAAAGGAGATAGGTTTTTTTGTTTTTTTTTTTTTCTTGCCCCCGATATGGGAGTTACCGGTTTACCGGCGCGGACCAAAACCAGACGCGGGGACCGTTTCGGCGGCCACACGTGCGGAGGGTTGGCCACCACTCTAGGTGGCTGACGTGATCCGAACTCCGTGTCACCGTCGGACAACCCGGGCTCCTCATTGAGATGAGCTGGGGGCTCCGTTTGCATTCGTGCAAACGAGTGGGACTAAGAGGAAGGACACCTCGCTAAAAAAACCCTTGGCTGCTACGTCTTCTCGCACAACAAGACGTACCCAGCCCGGCCCCTCCCTGTGGAGTGGAGGGACCACTGTGGGCCCGCCTTTCAGGTGGGAATCGCCGGCGGGGGATTGGTAGCGCAGGCTCTGCCATTCACCATGACCCCGCTACTAAGACGATGTCGATGTGCCGCTGTGGTTTTAGTGGGTATTCCCGACTTCAGCTGGGCGAGTCCCACACACGCCCGTCGCCTAGCAAGCGGCGGGAATGGTGCGTAAAGGCATTTGCAAAGCGACAAAAAAAAAGAAAAAGAAAACAAGATTACTACGAAGAAATGGTTCAAAGGTCTTAGCAACCAAGCCAAAAATTCTAAAAAAAAAGTTACAATAATTTGTTTGTGAAGAAAAACAGAGTGGCAACTAGTTGACAATTGAGGTTTTTGGCGGGAAGCTGAGTGCCACGCTCATTTTTCATTGGACTTTTAAATTATTTATAGTGTCGTTTACTAAATAAAACCGCGTGATTTATGTAGTAAAAAGTGCATTAAGTGAATAATTCATAAAGAACAGTGAAATATTGTAGCATAGTGGCCACATCATGGCTTTGCACCAAAACTTCCTCCACGTTCGGTTCGCGCGGCCGTCTTTTTCGACATGAATAATTCATTACGTGACATTGGCTAAATGCACAAACCGTGCAAAGCCATAAGAGAAAGAAAGAAAGAACTAGTTGACAATATTATGAAGTAACAAATTACTCTAAAGATCAAAGACCTCAAAGCTGTATGGAGTTGTTTGTCCTCTGTTTAGAATTTCAATTTATCATGACTATGAGCCTTCTTTTGTTTGACATTGGGGTTAACCGTACAAGCGAAAACTGTTTTAAACTTGTACAATGTTCGGAATTTCCCAAATAATTATTTATATTATATGTTACTAGTGGTATTATATGTCACATGAGTCGTGGTAGCTTAGTGGTTAAAACATCAGCCTCTCAAGTATGAATGTGCGTGTTCGATCCCAGGTCAGTCAAGTACCAATGTAACTTGTCTAAGGTATATCTTGGACACTAATGACTGATTAAAAGGTGAAGGAAAACATCTAGAGGAAACCTGGACTTTAAGTTTGAAATCATCAACCCGCATTGAGCAAGCATGGTGTTACGCTCAATCCTTCTTTGTATGAGTCTTCGTCCCACTGCTGGGCACAGGTCTTCTACCTGTGCCCAACAGTGGGACGATAAAAGGTTGATGTTGGTTATGATGATGACTCACGCAACACCTGGAGAACGACCACTAAATCCGTAGTTATACGCGCTTCCAACACCGTTTAGAGCAGCGGTCGGCAACCTTTTGTCAGGCAAGGGCCACAAGGTAGCAACATGAACTTAAGGCGGGCCGCAGTCATGATACTAACTCTTCAAAATAAGGAGGCAAGCTGTCATAAAATGTAATAAGATAATTCATTAGATCTTTTGAAAGCATCTTTAGACTGAAGATTCATTCCGTTCATTTAAAAATGGCTCTGCACGATAATGATGATGATGATGATACGTCACTAGATGCATTATATGTTTTTTGCGCATAGGAAATCGTCAAGTGAACTTTCCCGCTCTGGGCGGAGCGGAGGCGGAGCACCCGTGTCACTTGTTTAACCAAACCGCAACCCTGACCCAGAAGGCATCTGTCTTCGTGGACCCCGTCACGATATGCTGACATCTCCTTGAGGCACGCGTCAAACACGCCGCGCCGTCGACTCGGGCCTGGTCCTTACCAGACGGCGAGCAGCCCACTGCTCACCGCCCGCAGGCCCGCGTCTTCGGTGGCTGGGAGTTCGGTGTCGTCTACCGACCAGGGCGTCTCCTGCGAAATTCCTTAATCGGGGAATAAATACAGGTCCTTTGCCAGCTTACGGCATAGAAACAGGTTGATTCTGCGGAAAACCAACTGGGAAAAACCAGCACCTTAATTGCGTAACACACTATAACTATCTATTGGAATCATTTTGAAACATATTGATAATCCATTGCTTCGTATGTTCTAAGAATGTGTCTGCTCAACAACATTAATAACGCAATGAATGTTGTTGTACTGTCAAATTGAAACCCATCGCTACTGAGAGTGTGTTATGCAATTACCCTGCAAGACCAAGCTTATTAGAATAATCCCATGCCCCATTTTGATTTCTTATCTAAATCTCCAAACCATACTGTCACCAGCCGCTCATCGGTAGTGGCAAGGAAGCTCTCCGCCGAAGCACAACACGCCCGTGAACTCGCCCGTCTGGAGTTAGCTGCAGAAGAGGAGAAACTGCAAGCTCAACTACAGCTAACAGCCAAAAGGCTTGAGTTGGAAAAACGGACTGCTGAGCTGGAACACCAGGCTGCAGTTGCTACCAAAGCGTAGATATTATTTTCAGATGTTATGGAGTATCAACTAGCGAACCAAAGACAATTTTATTTTTTAAATTGACACAATAGCTATTGTATTGAAATTAGTCTTACTGTGCCAATCTTAGAAAAAAAAACTTTTAGAAATACACCAACAGTGAGGCCCTAACACCAACGAATAATCGACGATGGCTAGACCCGAGTCAAAACTGGCTTAGAAAAAACCAGTAAATGACCTCGCACATACAGAAAAACGTGTTATTTGTTTATACAATACACCTCTCAATATTTTAATATTAATTCAATTAATGACCAATGAAGCAATTTTTATGTTTCGGCTCATGTGTAAGGACTACATATTAACTTGGTATATACTTGTACATATCTGTTATACAAAACATTTAACAAAATGAACAAGAATACCGGTTTCAAGCCTCTTCACATAACCACTCAACTCGTTAGTATAATACTTAACAACAACAAGGAAATTGAACTTTAGAACATCACTGATACAGTTGAATTTCATTTGTGCATGCTTCCTATGTAAATGTCTATAAATTAGCCATATTCCCGTTTCGCATTATAATTGTTCAGTGTATTGCGAGGCTCTGTCGAGATCACAATGAAATCCGTTGCTCTAGTGTTATTGTGTATCGGAGTGTGTTATTGTCAAGTTGATTTCAATGAACGACCCCGGAATTTTAGTATAGAGCTATTGTATTATACACAGGCGGAAACTAACGGACATGTAGTGATATCACCGTTTGGAATATGGACTTTGATGACCGGTATTGCCCTTGGAGCGACAGGCAACAGCTACAAGGAACTAGCGAGGGCATTCATCCTGCCGCAGAAACAGAGTACCTTAATAAGAGGATACAATTCCCTAACAAGTGCTGTACTAGCACAAGGGGACAATGGTGTCAGCCTTGCGAGCAGAAATTTCGTGTTTTTGGACAACGATTTCACAGTGTTTCCAGAGTTCAGATCTTCTTTGCAAAACGATTTTGGAGCCTCACTGAAGGTCCTTGATTTCGACGACCCAAATTCGGCCCGCATTGCCAACACATACATCGAAAGGTCAGGCGGACGAGTGTCCAATGTATTGCGTTCAGACGACTTCCGTGAATCGCGAATGATTTTAACAAACACGATTTCGTTCAAAGGATTGTGGGCAATGCCTTTCAACAAAACAGATACAGTGTTGGAACCGTTCTACGGTGAAGATAAGACTGTAGTGGGTTCTGTGAATATGATGTATCAAAAAGCACAGTTTGCCTTCTCAAATATCCAGGCCTTGAAGTCATTTGTTCTTGAACTGCCCTATGGAACTAATGGGAAATATTCCATGATAATTGTCCTACCGTATCCATCAGTGAGGATCGCTGATATGTACAAAAACTTCGCTCAAGTCACTTTAAAAGATATTTCCAAGAAATTGCAAGATGACGTTGACGCATTTGGAATGGAAGATGTGGACGTCAAATTGCCGAGATTCCGCATAAGCACGAATCTTGTATTGAACAAGCCGCTGAATGACATGGGTGTTTACGATATTTTCCAACCTGACCGAGCCAGTTTCCAGCGAGTTTCAAAGGATAATATTTTTGTTTCTGCTATAGTACACAAAGCTGATATTGAAGTAACAGAAAGTGGAACCGTGGCATCCGCGGTTACGACAGCTACTTTCTCTGACAGAATATCATCACCATATTTCCATGCAAACCGACCATTTATCTATTTTATTATGGAGAAAACAACCACGACTGTGATATTCAGTGGCATTTATTCTAAACCTACAGTGTATTAAAAAAATAACTAAAGACTTTTTGCACGTAATCTACAACGATATTGAATCGTTAAAGTCGATTAAAAATTCGATTATTCAAATCGATATTTGAATTCGAATATCGTTCTAGAATACTGGCCGTATTTTAGTGTTATTTATATAAATAAAAAGAGTTCCGCTAATCATGAAAAAAGCATTTGTTAATTATGTCATGGTTTACAATAGTGGTAAATATTAATCGTATTTTGAAGTGCATTGATTGTTAAGTATAGATTAGTCAGATGTTTCAAAACAAAAGCGCAGTGGACTTAAAAACGTAGTTAATATAACGCATTGTGTTTAGCCTTGGCATGTGCATGTGAGTCGTTTACAAATTATAAGTGTTATTAATTGTCAATTGTGTTAAGTGATTGTTAATTCCTCCCATTACAAATAGATAAGCAAAAAAATATTTTCATTTAGTAATAAATACCTGCAGACAGCAGTACGACAGCCTCCGTGGCGTAGCGGTAGTGGACGCGGCCGCTGCGCAAGGTGGCGCGGGTTCGATCCCCGCACAGTGCAAGTATTTGTATGCATGAATATGAATATTTGCACTGGTCTGGTCGTGCCTCGGAAAGCACGTTAAGCCCGTTGGTCCCGGTTGCCATACGAACATCTAGTGGCAGTCGTTACGGGTTGTTGGAGCCCTCAAAAGTCCAACAATTAGTCTAACTGCAATGCTTCGATGTCGCCTTCGGGTTGTGGAGGTCAGACGGCAGTCGCTTCATGGAAAATGTCGAAGTTTAGCCATATCAGCAGTTGGACTGGTAAAGCGGAGCCCAGACTCCAAAGCTGAAAAGGCTTCGGATGCGACTGGGATGATGATGATGATGACCTGCAGACAGCAGTACGCGTCGGTGAATAATTAGGTACAGACGACAGCACATCAAGCTGCTACAATCTGTCAGATTTCTTTATTAGATTTTCAACTTTATCTCTGAAGTGTTAAGGCTCAAGGTTGATCGGGAATATTTGGCAGTTTTGAATAGCGTGACCTGCTGTCGTTCGTACAACATAATGGCCCTGATTCTCTTGTTACAAACTTATAATTTATGTTCAGTGCAACTTTTTCTTCCTAGTTCATTAAGAAAGGACAGAAGATAAATAATAATAAATAAATCTATACGGACAAATCACACAGATTGAGCTAGCCCCAAAGTAAGTTCGAGACTTCTGTAATGGGATACTAACTCAACGATACTAATAGATACATTTACAATATGTAAATAAAACCCTGTCCGACCCATAAGGATAATAAAGGTTAGGTAAACACTTGACCAAATATAATATAAAATTTTACATAATCATCACAGTAACAATAATAATGAATTTTGAAATAATCTTTTTTTCCCGGGTATTAATTCCAATTTCCCCGAAATTTAGTAATTTTTAAAAAACTGACAACACCATTTGTGGCGGAGCGAATAGCGATGCGACCACGTGCCGCATGAAGGGGGGCGGGGCTATCGGGTTGCCTACCGCACATGCATTAAGTTACTTCGCTTTTTCGAAATAATATTTTTTTTTTGGGGGGATTTTTTTTTTAAGTTTAGCCCGGCTTTATAGGCATTATTAGAATCAGTTAACGATACCTAACAATACCTTCACGGAGCGGACAGGGTTTTCTTTACATATTGTATAGATAAACATCCAAGACCCAGGCCAATCAGGAAAAGATCGTTTTTCATCATGACCTGGCCGGGGATCGAACCTGGGACCTCCACGTCGCAGGCAGGCGTGTTGTCCTATTAAATTAGTCAGCGCCTTGCGAAAATAGAGGTAATTTTATTCGTAAATGTTTTTAATCGCGTCTAAACTGTCTATGGAGTATCTTAATTTGACAGGATTAAACTCATATGTTATGTTCTATTCTTTTCTTAATGCAATTGAAAGTAAAAGATGCATGGAACTTAACATTAGTTAAGTTTATGAACAGGGGTTCGGCGCCAATAGCTTATCAATTTAGTCCAATTAAAAGACAATAGCTGCCGCCAGCGACTTCGTTGACGTGAAGTTAGTAATGCACCGCTCCTATTGGTCGCAGCGTGATGTTATATAACCTAAAGCCTTCCTGGATTAATGGGCTATCCAATGCAAAATAATTTTTGAAATCGGACCAGTAGTTCCTGAGATTAGCGCGTTCAAACAAACAAACAAAATCTTCAGCTTTAGCTATAGATATATTAGTATAGATTAGAGAGATCCTCGGGGGAGGCCTATGTCCAGCAGTGGACGTCTTTCGGCTGAAATGATGATGATGAGGATAATACATTAAACATCGTGAGGAAACCGATATGTCCTAGAAGCAAAACTTCGAAGACATGACGTGAAATCTACCAAACCGGGCTGGGCCCTCGTGGTAGATTACGGCCCACTCCCTTTCATCAAGAGGAGGCCTGTGTCCCAGGAGTGCGAAAATTATAGGCTGATTATGATGATGACACGCCGTTACTCATTTACTACAAAATATAAATACCTAGGTACATATGCGTCATTCGGGATTTAAATTCCAAACAAAACAAAAATTTATTTCTTTAGGTCAGTTTGCGCTACCTACATTTGAAATTGCATTCGTCATGCTGAAATCAATTTAATTATCATTAGCATAAAGTTTATATTCGTTTAGATAAAAATAACATCAATTTGAAAAAAAAGGCTTTGAACAGACATTAGATAACTAGCAAAACGATATTGGCTTTTTTTTCTGGATGGGAAATCATCAAATGACTTCTCCCGCTCTGGGCGCAGTGGAAGGGCGTGTCAGACTTTTATTGACTTAAACCCTACCCGTGTTTCTTCACTTGCCTGTCCGCTAGGGCCACGGTTTCTTTTTTAAACAACCCGCAACCCTGACTCAGGAGGCATCGGTCTTCGTGGACCCCGTCACTATGTGCTGACATCTCTTTGAGGCGTGCGTGAAACGCGTCGCGCCGGCGACTCGAGCCTGCACCCTAATCGCGGAACCTTTCAATTGGAATCATTTTGAAGTATAATGCTAATCCATTGCACCATATGTTGGAAAATGTGTTTGCTCAACAAGGTAAATAACGCAGTGAATGTTCTTGAACTGTCAAAATGAAACCCATTGCTACTGATAATGTAATACGCAATTACCCTGCTGGTAGGGTTGCCAACTATACTGTTTTGAACAGTATTATACTGTTTTTCACTAAATTATACTTTTTACTGTTGAACAAAAATAAAGTATAAAAAATACTGTTTTCAGCATGCAAACACATTATGTGATAGACAATATGTAAAGAAAACCCTGTCCGATCCGTGAAGGTATTGTTAGGTATCGATAACTGATTCTACTAATACCCACAAAGACAGGCTAAACTTAAAAAAAAATCCCCCTAAAAAAATATTATTTCGCAAAAAGAGGTAACTTAATACATGTGCGGTAAGCAACCCCTTCCGCGGGCGGCGGGGGGCAGGGCACGCGGCACCTGTGACGTGGTCGCGTCGCTATTCATCATCATCATCCCAGCGTTTATCCCAGTCGCACCTGAAGCCTTTTTCAGTTTTGGAGTCTGAGGTCCGCTTTACCAGTCCAACTGCTGATATGGCTAAACTTCGACTTCGACTTTGACAGCCTCCGTGGCGTAGCGGTAGCGGACGCGGCCGCTGCGCAAGGTGGCGCGGGTTCGATCCCCGCACAGTGCAAATATTTGTATGCATGAATATGAATATTTGCACTGGTCTGGTCGTGCCTCGGAAAACACGTTAAGCCGTTGGTCCCGGTTGCCGTACGAACATCTAGTGGCAGTCGTTACGGGTTGTTGGAGCCCTCGAAAGTCCAACAATTGGTGTAACTGCAATGCTTCGATGTCGCCTTCGGGTTGTGGAGGTCGCGTCGCTATTCGCTTATAATAATACTGGTGTTGTCACTTTTTTTTAAATTACCAAATTTCGGGGAAATTGGAATTAATTCCCGGAAAAAACGGATTATTTCAAAATTCATTAGTATTGTTACTATGATGATTATGTAAAATGTTATATCACATTTGGTCAAGTGTTTACCTAACCTTTATTATCCTTATGGATCGGACAGGGTTTTCTTTACATATTGTACTTATACGAAATATTCAAAAACGATTTAAATTTACTAAGTTGTGCGAGGAGTTCCAAAATATATGTAGGTATGTAAAAAATTAAATAAATAATATACTGTTCATTTTTCTAAAATACTGTTTAATATTCTTCACAGACCTGAATATACTTTATTCCTTGTATAAAACAAATGGCAACCCTACCTGCTGGTCCTTACCGGGCGACGAGCTGCCCACTGCTCACCGCCCACACTCCCACAGGCCCGCAAACGACATTGCCCGTACGTAACTATTACTATCAATTTGAATCATTTTGATGCATATTGCTAATCCATTGCTTCATACTTTCTAAAAATGTAGGTAATGTAATTTTCTCGGTGGTGGGCCATAACATCGGCTGCCGGCAGAAGTTACCACCTACCAGACAAAGCCTTGCCGCCAAGCGATTCGTCGTGTTCCGGCATGATGTCTGGTGAAGCCGGATGGAGGACGCGTCTGAGCAGTTGTGTTGCGATGTGTGCCGGGTACGATGCGTCAAATGTTCTTGTGTCGGGAGTTTGGTCGTGGAGAGTCTCCACATCTATCTCCCTCTGGCGCAGCATCGTTGGTCGTGTTGTTAGGTTTAACGTTGCACCACCTCGCTCAACTGCCGTCTTCCTTCCTATTCACTAAGTTTTTTTAAGTGATTGCAATGCAGCAAGCAGTGATGCAATCATTGATGGTAAACCATCAAAGATTGCATCACTGCTTACTATCAGGCGGGATTGCAGACAAGCGCTAGTTTATAATTATTAAAAAAAATGTGTCTGTTTAAAACTTAAAAAACGCAATAATGTTATTGAACTGTCAAAATAAAACGCCTTGCTTCTGAGTGTGTTAGATTCGCCTTTAACCTACGGCACCCTAATTTGCGTAATACACTCATATTATCAATTGAAATCATTATGAACACACTCCCACCGGCCCGTAAACGATATTGCCCTTACGTAACTATTAATAAAAATTTGAATCATTTTGATGCATATTCCTAAACCATGCCTTCATATTTTCTAAAAATGTATCTGTTAAAAACTTAAACAACGCAATTAATGTTGTTGAACTGTCAAAATGCATATAGTAAATATATATAGTGTGTTAGGTACGCCATTACCCTACGGCACCCTAATTGCTTAATACACTCAGTTACTAGCCATTAGTCCATGTGTTCGAAAAATGTGTAGGTATACTTAACAAGGTAAATAACGCAATACCTAAATGTTGTTGAACTGTCAAAAGGAAACTCATTGCTATTGTCAGTGTGTTACGCAATTATCCTGAAGGTCAAAGGTCAAATTGATTAACACTGAAGTGCAGAAATGAAACTTCTTAGTCATTATTACTCACAGTTACTTACCTACCTACTTGATTAGATCACTCGAGTCTTGAAGTTCTATTTATACAAAACAACAGCTTGCTAAACAACCTTCAAAAGAACAAAGATATAAGTAGTAATTACTTGTTTTTCTTCTTCCTATAACCTAAGGCTTTGTGGCTTTGAAGGTGCAGTAGAATATTCATATATTTTTTTTTCTTATAGTGGCATCTCTTAGTTTTCCTTTGGAGGTCGTGACTACTTTACTAGGCTAAGGGCACCCCTGTGGGGTACGAATGTCTGCTTATGGTGTCGCTGGACAGCAGTGTTGCCAACGTAGGCAATTTTTCGCCATTTAGGCTACTCAGACGAGAATCGGCGATGAAAAAATCTAAAAGGCGACTGGTCGCAAATTAGGCTACTCAACTCGAAGGATATAGTAATTAGTTGTTTTTATTGGCTTCACTTCTTCCTATATCCTAAGGCTTTGTGGCTTTGAAAGTGCAGTAGAAGATCCATATATTGTTTATCATTTTTTTTTATATTGGCAACTCTTAGTTGCCCTTGAGAGGTCGTGACTAATTTATTGGGCTAAGGGTACCCCTGTGGGGTACGAACCTCGGCTTAGGGTGTCACTGGAGAGCAGCAAGGGATGGCTGGACGGAAAAATTTTAATTCAGTCTGATGATCGCGGCATTTCTTAACTCGGAGGTTATAGTCGGGAATTAAAATTCTCAGCCTTCATCGAGCAACTTTGAAATAGCATAGCAATGTCACCGACTCCCTTATTTATAGAAAATTAATATAGTATCTTCTGTCCCTTTCATAATGAAATACAAAGAAAAGGATGCACTATACCTACTTAAATTTATTGTTGGTGCCATGAAGCAGATATTTGCTCCATGGTTGGTGCCTATAGCTCTTTCAAATATATGATAGTAAGCAGGTAAATAAAATAATTGAGGGAGAAAAAAAAACTCATTTACTGGGCCGTTGGGCAAAACAAGTTTGAGAATCTTTGTTCCAAAGTCTATAATGATGTATCTTTTCAACCAGTAATTTCAAGTATCTAGTAATTTAGTGTGAATACGTGAAGTTTCATTTAAAAAAATCTACGCCTTCAAAGCCTTCAAAAATTCCCCCATCTCCGTTTCACCATCGGACGACCCGTCGTACGGCGAGATTCCACCCTTAATTTGTTAACACCAGTACGATCCGGACGAAGCATTTCGCCTCCTCCTTTATACCGCGTACATCGAGGGACTGGAACAATTTGCCAGTGGCAGTATTTCCGTCGGACTACAATTTGAGTGTCTTCAAGGCTAGAGTGAATAGGCTCTTAATAAACTAGTGCGCTTTACCATCAACGATTGCGTCACTACTTACCATCAGGTGGGATTGCGGTCAAGCGCTAGTTTATAATACATTTAAAAAAAAAGCCTTTTAAAATATTACTAGTTACTCTGAAATGTACTTAATTACTATTAGAATAAAGTTGATATTTGATTAGCTTTAAAATAACATCAAACTTACATCAATCAGTCTGCCTAGCCTTTTCCCAGCTATGATGGGACCGTACCGTCAGCTTCCGCTCTAACCGCACTCAGCTGAATACCAGTTTTAAATAGAAACCTAAAAACAATATTTTACAACAATATTACTATGAACACCGCTTACCAGGTGAGATCATAACCTTTTTGGGTTAAAGGTAATAACCTTTTTATAGTCCCATTGCTGGGCACAGGTCTCCTCTCATACAGAGAAGGACTGAGCATAATCACCACGGTTGCTCAATGCGGGTTGGCGATTTCAGACTTAAAATCCATGTTTCGTCAAGATGTTTTCCTTCAACAGGTGTGATAGTGGTTATTAATGACCTATACATATGTTGTCGTGACGGTGTCTAACATGAGAAATACCGCTATTTGGCGGCGGTAAAATTCGTCATGGAGGCGTGGATCAAGAAACGTTATGGTGCCCTCACCTTCAGGGTGACCTCGATACTGTCAGCCCTCGGCTGCTTTGGGATTTGTGTCGTTTAGGTCGATAGCAGACACTCGTGTGTTACCATTTTACAGCTTGCCTAGAGGATACGGCGCAGCACACATTAGAGAAGAGTTCAGCTTGGGCACGGGGCGGGATTGTCCTCTCGCTCGCAGCCGTCACTCAATCGATGGTATACCTCTACAGTAAGAGTGCGTGAAACGAGGTTGCTAACTGGTCTGAGCAAGGGCCCTTGCCAATGTAACATCGCTTCACAACGAAACGAAATCAAATACCAAACTAAGCAATAACGAATACGATTGACTACGTGACGCGATTTGGTATTCGATTTCGCTTCGGTACGAAGCGACGTTACATTGGCTACAGGCCCAGTTATGTTGCAATGTGTGCCGGGTACGATGCGCCAGATGTTGTTGTGTTGGAAGTTTGGTCGTGGAGGGTCTCCAGATCAATATCCCTCTGGTGCAGCATCGTTCGTCGTGTTGTTGGGTTTAACATTGCATCACCTCGCTTAACTACCGTCTTCATTCCTATTCACTCAGTTTTTTTTTTTTTTGAGGGAATAGGCTCTTAATAAACTAGCGCGCTTTACCATCAACGATTGCATTACTGCTTACCTATCAACAGGCGGGATTGCAGTCAAGTACTAGTTTATAATTACATATATTTTAAAAAAAACCTGCTTTCGTAAGGAAGTCATGTCTATGTGCAAAGGAGCGGTTAAGCGGGACGAAGAAGCAGTATCATCTGCCCCCTCCTGCTGGAGACGCACAGAGCGCTCGAGAAAGGTCAAGCACGAGTCTATCCATTACGTGCAAAAGTAAATTTTTAGTGTCTGTTTGTACTGTCTAAATACACCAGCTTTTTACTTAATTCATCATATTCTACCTAGCGTTTTATTTTTCTCTGTCTGTCTGTTTATTTCGTTGTTTGAAATTAAAAATACTTGGAACTTATGAACACTTAAATCCGTATTAATTACTTAAATCTCTTTTGAAGCCATTCGATTGATTGAAACTAGTTTTAAGTAATGTTTGATTCTTATGTAATGTTCTGTAGTACGGTATCCTTAGTGTATTCTTAGTAGACAAGGACTTGACTAATATTTAATAACATACCATGCGACCCAAGCTGTAAGAAGAAACTAGTCAGTAATAAAAATATAAACATAAGACTTGTATAGGATAGGTATATGTGTTTCCCAAAGAGTGTTTCACAATTTTAATAGGTACCCATTATTCGTCAGTAATAGGTAACTCCCGATTTCCGGTTAATAACCAAGGTATAATCTAGACTAAAAAATAACAATAATACTTTTTCCTACATGCGTGAAACCCAGGGAACCCCAACACCATAATAATTATATTTTAATGTTTTGGTGAAGTGTCATTATGAATTTCCGATGATATACCACCGTCACTCCTTCCTCATCATCGTATACCTACCGCTATCCCCGTGTGGTACCGGGCTTACAATAGTACCAACCCATATCCTCCCGTGGGTGTCGTAAGAGGCGACTAAGGGAACTCTCACCAGGGATGCGGGCAGCAGCGCTTTTCCTGTGGAATATCAAACTAGCAATGTAATGAAACCCTTGGGGGACGCCTTTATCCAGCAGTGGGCCTCTATAGGCTGAAGTAGAAGAAGATAGGTACCGCTATAGAAATTGTGTCTCATGAAGCGACACACTCTTTACTAGTGTTCACCAAGTGTACTGAGCGTGAGACGCTGTGAATGAGCTACGTTTGATAATCTCGTTCGGACGACAGCAGGTCAAGCTACCCGAAATTGTCTGATATTCCAATCAACCTTGAGCCTGAATGGTTTAGAGATAAAGTTGAAAATCAGGTAAAGAAATCGGACAGATTGTAGTAGCTTGATGTGTTGTTGTCTGTACAACAATTAATAATCGTTTCCTAAAAACGTAATGTAATATACGTTACTGGAGTTCGCGGGCGACATAAGAGATTACGAACTTTTAGCATATTGGTGTGAACTTGGTCTGGCTGCCATAATGACGTAAGCACCTACCTATCATTAGAAATAGTAGACTTGACTCCCAGAATGTTCCTTTACGTAGGGCCACAACCGCCAAATTGAATACCTACTGGAGCCTATAACAGTGGCGGCGTAGCATAGGTTGGCACCCAGAGCAACTTTCTATCGAGCACCCTCAAAATTAAACGACAAATATTAAACGTGTTTACGTGACTTTATTTTGCTAAAGTACTCAATGACATTATCAAAATTTACTTTCCTCTCCTTTTCATTTGACAATATGGATAGACTGGAAAGTCGTTTTTGGCTCATTGTAGATCTTAAGTAAGATTTTATTAACTTTAATTTTTAGAAACTTCTTTCACAAGTAACCACCGAAACATAAATAGTTAAAAAAAATCTTAGACATAGAGCTAGACTTGGAACAGACTCAAAATAATAAATTTCAGAAGCTCCTGGGTAGTCCATTGAATCGCTTCTTGAAGAAAAATGATGGCGGCTTCCAAATGGCGCCTCAGTCATAAAATCTCTAAAATAATGTCTTCTGCAGAAAATTCATCATACATTTTTGTAAGATTTGGAACTATATCACGAAGTTCTTCTTCTGTTGACGTTAGTGGAGTTTCAGACTTAACAACACCGAATGTTATGAGAATGTCATTCATTGCTTTGTAGCGATGCTCTAGTTCTTCGTAAAATCTATCAAGACATTCTCACATAGCTCTATGCGACTCTTCTCGCAATGTTAGTCCTACGTCTTAGGACATTTCTCCTGGCATTTGTTTTCGGAATCTCCTCCTTCCTCTTCTTTGAACTGAAATATCCCAAGTCCTCACATTTTTCAGTTGCGTAGTTGCTCTTTCCACTATTTGGATACGTTGAGTTTGAAGAAAAATTTTTAGGGTTTTGATTTTTTTAACACACTTTTCCAACGGTAACCCAGAGGTTTGGATATTCTTTTGTTTCTGATTAACTTCTTCTAGGATTTCACACCAAAAAGACAGGTAGCATATAAAACTGAAATCCCACAAAGCTGGTAAGAGTGTGGATGCTGCTTCTCTCGTATCGACGTTTTCTCTGCTGCTTCTGGGATCACACATGTCTTTGAGTGTTGATAAAAGTTTCTCAAAATTATTCTTCAGTGACTTAACAGCATCGTGATGAGCACCACCCATCCATCCATCTTGTCTCTACTAGTTTTTTGACCGATACGCCTATACTTTTCATTAGAATTTCCCATCTATGTGTGGATGACGAAAAGAACGTGTAAACTCTTTCTACTGTTCCGAAAAATGTAACACTTGAACTAACACTCCTGAAAGAGTGCACCCACATAGATTTAGCGAATGATTAGAACAAAGCAAAAACAAAGATTTAGGATTGTTCCTTAATTATTGATTGTGCACCACCATGAACTCCTGCCATGGTTGCAGCGTTATCGTATAATAACGCTGTACCTTTACCTTGTAACATGGACATTCATCTATGTCGGGCTCTAGGATATCCTTGAGCCCGACATAGATGAATGTCCAAGTTATCACTCTTTAAATGCGTAAGGATATGTTTTATTTTATTTTGATAGAAATGATTCCTTCACTTCAACTTGATCGCCTTCATTATGAACATGTCTCATTATATTGGCAACATTCTCTGCGTGACAGAGTTGACATTTGTTTGTCACCGTGTTGTCACCCCTTGATGTTTGGCACCCGGAGCGGGCCGCCCAAACCCGCCCACCCCCAACCCCTTTACGCCGCCACTGGCTGATAACGATCTATGTACAGACAACAGAACATCAAGATACTACAATAGGCTATTTGACAGATTTATAATTTTTATCTTGAATTACTTGGTTGCGGTTCAGAAGTTCACCAAAAGTTTTTATTTTTAATACGTATTTCGTAAGAAACATGCAAATAAATCAAAATTCAAATAAGCCGCCGAAACGCTTTATTCACAAAAATGGCGTCGCGCTTTGAAGTGACGTCACAAACGATTTTCGGTTCCGCAGTGGTGTTCGTGTTTATCTGTTATTTGTCAGTCAGAAAACAAAAAAATACCACAAATCGCTCCAAAAAATCTTTAAAAATATTCTAAAAACGCTAAAACACCTGAGAATACATAGAACGACAAAAAGTGTTTATGAGCGTATGACGTCAACGTGACATTAGCCAATCCGGATCGTTTCACAATAAGTGGCGCGAGAAACAAAATGCCAAACATATTTTTGTGTTTTCGGATATATTATTTGTTATTATTTTCATTAAAACTCATGTAAATGACATAAATAACCTTCATTTTATGCATTTATAACAAATAATCAGAAAAATATTCATACTGTCCATTAGCTTATATTTGTCAGATTTCTTCACTAGATTTTAAAGTTTACCCCTAAAGCACTAAGACTCAAGGTTGATTGGAAATATTTGAAAGTTTGGGGAAGCTTGATCTGCAGTTGTCGTCCGTATATTGGTATATCAGGTCCAGTAGGTATTCAATTAGTCGGCTTCCGGATAATTAATATTATAGGTCCCTGTAGGTTTTAATATTTTCCAATCAATGCTGAGGTAAGTTATTAGTAGTAATAATTCATAATTATTAGTATAGTATCTTGACTGCTTACTGCTTAAACTAGCACAAAGCATACACCATACATCTCGTCCGGATTCCCCGAATTGCTGAACCTCAAAACAATAACTAAGGCTCTGCTGAACACGCTTTGTAGCGGTATCTATAAACGTCACTTTACTGACGTCACACGAATTCTACATCTCGCAAGCAAATTTTACCGTGCAACTAGCATACATACGACGTCCCAACATCAACCGCTGTTGGGCAAGTGCCCGCTATAATAACACCCGCGGCCCGCCTGATCGGAAGATCCTCCTTTTTCTATTGAGGATGAGTGAACTTTTCCATAAAGTTCACTCAAGATGTTTGCGGTGTTGCAGAACATTATTTAGAGCGAAATATATATTGCTTTATAATATAGATTCATTAGATCCTTTGTCCATGCCTATACAGCATTCTCTATGGTAAACAATCTAGAATTGTCAATGTTCTTCTTAAAAATATACTGTCATGGCGTGGTGTGTGTGTAATAAAATTAAAACTGTTTGAAGCAATAAAAACCATTAAAAACTAAAACAACTCTCTTTAACTCTGTCAAAAAAGCCCTTCTCCCGCCACAGGTTATGGGCCCAGAGTGAGAGTTGCATAAAAAATTGTAAAAGTAAAACGAGAGAAAAAACGTGCCACGCGGTCCGCCATCATGTCGAATACGAATACCGAAGAATTCTGTATTCAGAAATTAAAAGACGCCGAATCGTTTCCACTATGGAAATTCGAAGTAAACATTTACCTAAAATCTAAGTCTCTTCACGGGAGTGTAAAAACGAAACTCGTCGAAAAAAGGGCAGAAGAGGTTATAGTTATAGATGCTCAAGCCCAATGGGTAATCTTAAATTCCATTGCTAGAAGTCTGAAAATACACATTATGGACTGTGAGACTGCTTACGACATGTACCAGAAGTTATGCAGCATTTTTGAGGGCAGTGAAGAAAGATGTAAAACGTCAATCATTCAAAATTTTTTTAATTATCAGTACAAAAATCAGACAATGAATGAATTAATAACAGATATTAAAAATTTGGCCATGAGACTTTCAGCATTAAATCATAAATTAGAAGATGAGATGATCATTAACAAAATTATAACATGTTTGCCCAATAAATATAAAATGTTTGCGACAGCATGGGAGTCGACAGCAAGTGATCAAAAAACACTGTCTAATCTCACCCATAGATTATTGTTGGAGGAATCAAGGCAAGGTTCGAGTAACATTCAAATAAATAAAGAAGAGGTAGCATACAGGGCTACACACAAAAGATGTTTCAATTGCAATAAAGTTGGTCATCTTAAATATGAATGCAAAAATTATAAAAAGGAATATAATAATAAAACAATGAAAGATAAATGTTCAATTTGTAAAAAAGACAACCACACTGAAGAAAGTTGCTATTTTAGAAACAAAAATAAAAATTATCAAAAGAAAGAAAGTGCCTTTATGACAATAAAACAAGAAAGTGATAGAAAAACTGCAATGTTTATTCTTGACTCTGGTTGTACATCACATATGACTAGAGATCTAAGCATTTTGAAAAATAAAAAGGAAGTTCACACCCAAGTTGTTACTGCAAATAATAATTCTATGTTGGCACAATATATTGGGACTGTTAATGGAGACAAATGTGATCTGAATAACACATTATATGTTCCGGAATTGTCACAGAATTTAATGTCCATTAATTCAATAACAAATAATAACGGATCGGTCTTGTTTACTAAAGAGAAAGTTGAAATAATGAAAAATAACAAAGTAATGCTAACAGGAAACAAGGAAAATGGTATGTACTACATAAATGTAAGGGCAAATAAAAATAAATGCGAAGAAATATCACTATTATCAAAGGAAAAAGGAACTGCAGAAGAATGGCATAAAAGAATGGGATATCCTGGAAAAGGCAAACTAGAAATACTAAAAGATGTTGCAGATGGCATAATAATAGAAGGCAAAAATAAAATTCAAGGACAGTGTGAAATATGCATAAAAGCAAAGCAAGAAAGACTACCATTCACTACTCAACGCAAGAAAGCTGTAAGAAAATTACAAATAATAAATTCAGATGTCTGTGGTCCTTTCGAGACAGAAACTCATGATAAAAACCTATACTTTGTCGCGCTAATGGATGATTATACTCACTTTACAAAAGTATACCTAATAAGACACAAAAGTCAAGTTCCAGAAGTAATAAGAAATTACGTAGAAGAATCTGAAAGAGAAGTAAAAGAAAAAGTTTCAATCTTACGCTGCGATAATGGAGGAGAGTATTCTTGTACCGAATTTAAGAGGTGGTGCTCAGAAAAGGGAATAATAATTGACTACACTGTTCCCTACACACCACAATTAAATGGAAAAGCAGAAAGATTAAATAGAACTATTTTGGAAAAAGTACGAGCACTTCTGTTCAATTCAAACATGGAAAATGACATGTGGGGTGAAGCTGTTTTGTGTTCCGCATACTTACTGAATAGATTGCCCAGTGAAACAATTAATAACCGTACTCCATATGAAATGTGGTATGACAGACGTCCAAATTTATCTAACATACAAGAATTTGGCTGCAATGTATATGCAAAGGTCTTAGGACATTTAAGGAAACTGGAACCAAGGGGAAGAAAATTTAAGTTAATAGGATACACTAGAAATGGCTATAGACTGTGGAATGAAGAAGCAAGAGAAATAGAAGTTGCTAGAGACATAATAATAATATCAAGCTCTAAAAAATTAAAAAACAGAAATGAAAATGAGACAATAAAAATATTAGAAAGCAATGATGAAGAAGAAGTAATAGAACATAATATCGAGCAACATGAACAAACGGAAGATAGTATTGAACAAGATGATACAGAAAATATATTAGACAGCATGATTGAACCAGATGATGCAATAATAATAATAAACGAAGAAAATGAAAACATAAGAATGGAAAAAGATACAGAAAATGAAGATGTAGATAAAAATATAAGATTAGAAAAAGATTCAGAAAATGAAGACACGCAGAGAACCAAAAGATTGAGAAAACCACCAGCTAGACTAATTGACTATGCTCTATTAACCTATAATGAAGTTGTTTCAGGTCCTGACAGCAAACTTTGGGAGAAGGCAATAGATTTGGAGAAGGAATCTCTGGATAAAAACAATACATGGGACATTGTTGACATAAGCGAAGCAAAGGGTAAAAAGATCTTGACTAATAAGTGGGTCTTTCGAATCAAAGAAGATGGTACCTACAAAGCCCGACTGGTAGTACGTGGCTTTGAACAAGGGGATCTAGACTTTGATGAAATCTATAGCCCAGTGGTGAGTCAATCAGTACTTAAATCACTATTTGCAATTTGTAGTAGTAAAAACTACGAAATGATGTTTTTTGATGTTAAAACCGCTTTCTTATACGGGGAAATAACTGATGATGATATTTACATGGAAATTCCATTAGGATATGATAAACAACCTGGTAAAATTTGTAGTTTAAACCGAGCACTTATACGGTTTTAAACCATATAAGGTTTAAAACCGGCTCCACGTACTTGGAATAATAAGTTTAAGACAACTATGTGTAAACTTGGCTTTAAACCAACTAAAACTTATCATTGTGTTTTCATTAATAACGATAAAACTGTAATAATTGCAATTTATGTTGATGATGGATTAGCCATTGCTAAAAATAAAAAAGATTTAATACATGTGCTTAAATGTCTTGAAAAAGAGTTTGAAATTAAAATTTTTGAGAAACCTAACAACTTTATTGGGATTGAGATAAATAAAACTGATGAAGGTATATTATTAACACAGAGAAATTACACAGAGTCACTTTTAAAGAAATTTAACATGTATGATGCTAAACCTTGTAAAATTCCTGGTAATACTGATAAAAATGTTACTAATTTGGAAACAGATAGAACATTTCCTTATAGAGAACTTGAAGGAGGTTTATTATACCTGTCAACTAGAACCAGACCAGATATTGCACAAGCTGTAAACGAAGCAAGTAGAAAAATTGAAAATCCCAACAAAGCTGATGTAATTGCAATTAAGAAGATAATTAAATATTTAAATGGTACACGGGAAAAAGGTATTATGTATAAAGCCGGAGGTGATGTATGTTCTCTTGATGCATACTGTGATTCTGACTATGCTAATGATATTGATACAAGACGTAGTACAGCAGGATATGTAATAATGACATGTAATGGTCCTATCTCATGGTGCTCAAAAAGACAACCAATAGTTGCTCTATCCTCAACAGAAGCAGAATTTATAGCTGCTGCCGATTGTTGCAAAGAAATACTGTATTTAAAAGGTTTCCTGAATGAATTGTTAACAAGTAAAATAAACATAACTTTAAACATAGACAATCAAAGTTCTATTAAATTAATTAAAACAGGGTCATTCAATAAACGGTCAAAACACATTGATGTCCGCTATCATTTGATTCATGAAAACTTTGTGAAAGGAAACTTTGTTGTTAAATATTGTCCTACTGATCAGCAAGTGGCTGATATCTTAACAAAGGCATTGTCTAATAGCAAATTTCAAGTTCACTGCAAGAAACTGTTAACTTAAGTAAGATAAGGTTGTAGTTATAAGTAATAAAAGGAGTTGTTTTACTAAACTTAAGTGATGTTAAGTTTATTAAGAATAAATAAGAACATTTTATTGCAAGAATAAAACGTAATACACACTTAGAAGAATTATGTTTAGAATGCAAGTTTGTTTTGTAAATGTTTCAAGCTGTAGGTAGTTATTAAGTCTCTTAACTCTTGGTAACAACATTAATAAATGTGTGTAATACATAAATAGTGTAAACTTAAAGTACATATTATAATATAAGATATAATACATAGATAGTAAAAGAAGTAAATATATGTACCTAAGATAATTTAAGATATGCTACATATGTATGTACATAGAAAGTTGTATGGATATTTTGTAAAAGTCATACTATAGAACTTTTAAAAAATAGGAGAAGGTGTTGCAGAATATTATTTATGATGAATGATATTTTTTTTCTTCATTTGGCATGACGCTGTTTGCGTATTGCCATTTTCGAGTATTTGATTTTGTTTCAGTAGATTTTAGTACAAAGGTAGGGAATCGATATGATATGATAAGGAAATTTTGCGGTAGGAAAAGGAAAATGGATCAAAACAGTTGTACGGATAGGTAAAATATGATAGTTTTTAATAAAATATAGCAGAAAAAATTATACGCGGATATTATTACTTTCAATAAATAGGGAAATAGTTTTATAAATATCAAAATTTTGATAAGCTAATAATATAGGAACAGAGGTTGGGAGGGGAACGTTAAGAGAGATCAGTGATTCTATGAACGCTGTACAGTTATTTAATGAACAAGAAAAGAAGATATGATTCGGATCGCCAATATCTGTGCCACACTGGCAAATATTACTAGTGACTATGTTAAGTTTATATAAATGTGCAGGAGTTGAAACATGACCCAATCTTAATCTTATGATACAACTAGTAGCATGTTTACCTAGCTTTAACATAAAGAACCAGGGTTTCCGAGGCAACTGTTCTTGTATGGTACTATAAAATTTTCCCTTTTTTTTGCTAGTTCGTGACCAATTCTCGCTCCATGATTGATAAAGAGCGACTTTAGGCAGTGATGCTAAATCATGACAATAATTTTTGTATGGAAACATGTCACCACATTCCACAGCTTCATTTGCTAGACGATCAGCCGCGTCATTCCCCGAGATATTACAGTGACTTGGAATCCAGGCAAAAGTCACAGATACATTCATTTGCTCACATTTGCACAGCAATTCCCTAATGTCAATAATAAGTGGATAAACTGCTTGAGATTTAAAGGGAAACTTAATTAAACACTGCAGAGCACTCATTGAGTCACAAAATATAATGGTCTTTGGCAATTTGCATAGCAGTACGTATTCCACTGCCTTAAAAAGACCATAACATTCACCTGTAAACACTGAAGTTTCAGGCGGCAGTTTAATTTTTTGTACTATATTATACTGAGAATGAAACACGCCTACCCCCACAATACCAGAAGTATGTTTCGAAGCATCAGTGTAAATATAATGCCAGCCAAGCCAAACTCTATCTTTAATGCTATTTAGGGCAACACTCACAAAGGGGTCACTTTTTGATAATCCTAGCTCAAGATGTACCTCAGGACGTATAACCAGTGAACAGAAATTACCACGAAAAAGGGGAAACTGAGGGGAACTATGAGTAGGAGGCTGAAGTGCTGTAAATCTTAAGTAACTAATGACTAGGCACGGAGTAGATTTATGTGACCAATATGCTGAAGATTCAACGCGACCAGCTAGCGCCTGCAATTTAGAACGAAGAGGGTGATTGGAAAACTGAAAACTGCGGAATAAAAATCGGTCTGATAAATATTGCCGTCTTATACGTAAAGGTGCATCCACACACTCCACCTGAAGAGCATTGATAGGACTTGATTTCATTGCCCCTGTTACAATTCTTAAAGCTTTTGATTGTATCTTGTCTAACTTTTCAAAACCCTTTTTTTGACCCGGTTCCAACAAAAACGTCCCATAATCCAATCGACTTCTAATAATAGCATTATAAACAAGCTTCAGGCAAAATGGGTGAGCACCCCACCATACACCAGCAAGGCATCGAAGCATGTTCAACTGCCTCTCACATTTAACTGCCACATCCTCGCAATGAGGAACTCCTGTAAGTCTGGCATCTAAGATTACACCTAGAAATCTAACCTCACTTTTGACAGGCAATGGGTTATTATTAAAGTAAACAGTAAATGGAGGGGGTAGAATAGCTCTAGAAAAAAGGACAACAGAACTCTTTGATGGGGACACTTCTAAACCATTACTATCAAGCCATTTACCTAGCAAACTAAGAGAGAATGACAAGGATAAGCAAGCTTTTTCAACAGAACGATGGGTAAAGTAGATTAACAGATCATCAGCGTACTGTAAAACTTTAACATTTTTGTCCAGCGCAGACTCTAAATCATGTGAATAAATGTTAAACAATAATGGACTCAATACAGAGCCCTGAGGAAGACCACGCCAGACGTGTCTGAACTCCTTGCTAGAATTTTCCGTATCCAGTTGAATAATTCTTTCAGTTAAAGCATTAATGACAAAGTTGCTCAAAAACATAGGAACCCCAAGGAATTTTAACTTATCATAAAGAATAGACAAAACGACGTTATCATAAGCAGATGTAATGTCAAGAAAAGCAGCTACAGTGGAATGATTATCAGAAAATGCCAGTCTTAAATCGGTGATGAATATGCCAATACTGTCCATAGTGCCCTTGCCACGCCGAAACCCATATTGATTGTAACTAAGTAAGTTCTTACTTTCCACATACCATTCTAAGCGATTTTTAACCAGATGTTCAGTAATTTTCATTAATACAGATGACAAAGCAATAGGACGATAGGACAGGGCATCTGATGGATTTTTATTAGGTTTCAGAATTGGCAAAACCACCTGAGATCTCCAAGATAACGGGACATTTCCGGAAACCATAACAGTATTAATGACTCTTAAGAAGTATTCCAATGTTTCATTACTACAATTAACAATAAAAGAATATGGAATACCGTCTATTCCTGGTGCTGAGTCTTTGACTTTGGTTAATACGCCTTGAATTTCAGATAAAGAGAAAAGGCCGTCAAATCCAGATGCAGGAAGAGGAAGTAAACAAGAGGATAAGCATATGTTTTCCGGGACAGAAGGAGGAGCTAACCTGTTCAAAAATTGATCAGTAAGATTAGCCGGCAGAAAAACAGAAGATGATTCAGTAAATACAGATCTGAATCTACGAATGTTGTTCCATATTACGGAAGGTGGAATGTCAGGAGATATAGATAAACAAAAGGATCTCCAGCTATCAAATTTTTTAGTTTTAAATAGTTTACTTGTTTCATTTATTGCCTCACATAAAATTCTGAAGTTATCTGATGAGCAAAATTCCGCATATGCCACTTCTGCTTCCTTCCTCTTTCTAACCGCTTGTGTACACTCCTCATCCCACCAAGGTGGAGAGAGAATGTATCTCATGCCACCACTCTTAATAGGAAAAAGCTCGTCAGCCACTTCCAACATTGCTTTTACTAAATCTTCCGCACAAGAAGCTTCTTGACCTAGTAATACTACTGGTAAAACTCTAATTCTTTCCTCCAAGCGTTCCCGGTATAACTGCCAGTTTGCCTTACGTAACTTATATTTTAAACGAGGTGGATGTTTTAAAGGAGAATTGAATTTAACAGGGAAACAAAGTAGTATTGGGAAGTGGTCACTACCATACGACGACTGTAATGTATTCCAATATAAAATAGATGCCACGAGATTAGCTGTACAAATTGATAGATCGGGGGCACTAGCATTCTCCCCAGGAGCTGTGCGTCTTGTTGGTACACCAGAATTAAGCACACATAACTCATGGTCATCAAGTATTTCACTCAATGTGCCTCCAAATACATTATCAACACCACTACCCCAAGATGGATGTTGGCAGTTGAGATCTCCTAAAATAATATACGGTTTGGGTAACCTTGACAATATATCAGCAATTTCGACGAAAATGGAATTAGAAGGATGGGGTACATATATTGAAACAAAACATACATTCTGTATAATCGCAGCAATAATCGAAATATTATTGGAATGTGATTCTATTGGAAAATGTTCAAAATCAGTAGAATTTTTAACAAGTATAGCAACACCGCCATACCCGTCAACGCGATCTTCTCGTAAACATTTATAACCTGAAATTCTAAATAAACTTGTAGGCTTAAGCCAAGTTTCTTGTAAAGCAGCAACAAAAGGCTTATATTTATTAATCAGATGTATTAAATCGCTTTTTTTCGGAACTACACTACGACAGTTCCACTGTAAGACTTTGGGAAGGCTGTTGTTGTCCATTGTTGGAGTATTTAGGGATTTGTGATAGTATTCCAGATAATGAAGCAGCGATGGACGGTGTAATTATATTAGGTTGAGACAATAAGTTAATTAGAGCAACAATTATTTCAATAACTGAATTATTTGAAGAGTTTTTTGGTGTTTGTAAAGCACACCCATTGGCCGGAGGGGGCATATTATAATCCTTAATAATATCATTATGACTGTCTTTATTATATCCTTTAGTTAATCTAGGAGGAGATCTCGGTTTTAGAAGTACTGTCTTTTTATATGAAGTCAAAGTTTGACTTTGAGAAGTAGAATTTTGAGTTGAAGAAAAAGTATTTGTAGGCACATTTGGTGTAGATACCAAAGCATCAGCATATGATATCTTTGAAATAGGTGGGTGTAATTTAAATGCTTTCGCATATGAAAATGAAATACAACTTTTTGCCATAGTTTCTTTAATGGCTTTTTGCCTTTCATATTCCAAACAAGATTTACTAGTGGCAAGGTGAAAGCCCTTGCATAGACAACATAATAAATCATCCTCAGTAACTGAACAGCTATCCCCAGAATGCTCTTGTCCACATTTATAACATCTAGGTTTGGACCTACATTGTATCTTCACATGGCCGTAACGACAACAATTGAAGCATTGAATAGTAGGGTAAATGTATAGATCTACCAATAAAGATGTATAGCAAACAAATATGCGTTTTGGCAAAACTTGGCCATCAAAGGTCAAAACTACAGTCTCAGTTGGCTTGAATTCATACTTGCCTTCAACAGTAATTTTCTTTTTAATACGTCTTACCTTAAGAATTGCACCGGTACCAATGGGAACATTAATGTTTTCTTTTATTTCTTCATCAGACCACTCAGCAGGAATACCACGAACTACTCCTAGCCGGGTTACACTAAATGCTGGTATAAAAACTTTGTAATCTTTGTTAATTTTACTATTTGTCAAAAATAAATTAGCCTCATGGTAAGTTATAAATGATATACAAAGTCTATTACGTCCTATACGTTTTAAACTTCCATTTACAATAGAATGGATATTATTTTTCATTAAAAAGTGGCCGAAAGAAATTGGATGCAACGTAATATTGTCATTAGGGGATTCCTGCTTTCTTTGTACATGTACTACATAAGGAGCAGCGTCAGTATTTTCATACAAAAGTCGAGCAACAGTAGTTGGAACATGTTTAGGAACAGATAAAACCTCATCCTCCTGATCCCTTGTCAATCTAGATGTCTTGTTATCAGAGCTAGAAGATGAAGGTTGGGTAAGTTCAACAAGCACTTTATCATCAACAGAAGAACGACATTGGCAATCAGAATCTCTTGTCTTCTTGTTACTGCCATGCTTTCGTCTTTTCTTATTACAATGTTTACAAATGCGATGTGCACTGATTCTTTTACGTTTCGAATTTCCCAAGGAGAGAGAACTATCAGTATCAAAACTACTTTCATTGACAGATGCATTGGGGTTATCACAATCCATGTTATTGTTTTGTATAGTTACAACATAACCAACGTCGGGGGCCGTGCCCCCTGGATCCTGAGGAGGATCCATAAAAATAAAATTTTAAGGACTTACCAATATAGGCGGCAAAACTATATACACAATATACACAGAAAAATATATGTAACTGAACTTATATACACAAAACTACAATATTTACATAACTAAAAACTACAAATACTCATGAAATGATCCAATCCAATACGAAAATAGACTATTTGACAATTAAAATTAATTTATCGGCAAAATCCGCGTCCGCAAAATTCAACGATTCCCGCGCTTTTTTCGATGAATGATATATTGCTTTATGATATAGATTCATTAGATCCTTTGTCCATGCCTATACAGCATTCTCTATGGTAAACAATCTAGAATTGTCAATGTTCTTCTTAAAAATGTACTGTCATGGCGTGGTGTGTGTGTAATAAAATTAAAACTGCTTGAAGCAATAAAACCATTAAAAACTAAAACAACTCTCTTTAAGGGTCCGTCCTGTTAATCTGCTCATTTTGATCAATTTTGTTCCATGATTGTGAGAATATGTTACATAATATTAGTAAAATTATGTATGATATGGATAGTACAACTCTTCATCTAGCTGCTAGCTTGACTACTTTTTTCAAGAAACTTCATAATTAGTAGTAAATCTACAATTTCCAATACTCTTTTTCTCAAATTTCACGTTCGAGTGAAGTTTGACCATAGTTTCTGAAGAAACTACAAGCGATTTTGCCCATAAAAAAGTACTATTCACATCAGCATATAACTATCTTGCTGCTAGCTTGACCACTTTTTCGAGTTTATTTCATAATTCAGCCAAAAAAGAAGACAGAAATTAAGAAATTCAAGGAAAAACTGCAGCCAAACAAGTATTATGTTTTTTCTATAATAAAGCAACTTTTTTTAAAAATAAAAAATGCCTCATTAATTTTAAGGTATTTTTATAATAGAAACAAAAGTTTATTTTCTAAAAAAAAATTTTTTTCATCATGAAAATCAATGTCAAAATCTACTATATTTACGAGCGCGCAAACGCCGCCGGCTCAGTGGTAACACGGCTAGCGCAAAGAGAGGACGTATCACTTTGTGTCGCCAAGAGCTCGCGAGGTTTACGTAGGTTTATGTAAAAAATATACTGCGACTACCACAACTTGGTCCTTTAATTATTTTTCTTTCTTAGTAATATTATATTAGTTGTGAATTATATTAGGATATTTACGACTTATCCCTTGGATTGCTTTAACTAATTTTTAACCGACTTTAAAAATGAAGGAGTATATTTTTTTTGAGTTCGTAGATTTTTCCATCATTTGTGAACCAATTTAAAAATATCTTGGGTTTTTTAGTTCTCTATTAAAGTCAATTCACATAATGCTTTTGTTATACCTAAACTCATTTTTTTTTTTAAGATAATGGGGCGAAACAAGGGAGCACATTACCAATGTATCAATAAAAGAAAGAGGAATAGAGAGGGAATGGCAAGAGCCAGACAAGTGCTTAAAGAACGTACTTTTAATCAACTGGATACCACTTCGTCATCTACTATGAGTGTCGAAGTTGATGTAGGCACAGTACGTTTCTGCTATCTCATTTTTTTTAATAGCCTACTGTGTCTCCTTCTTCTGGGCAAAGGCCTCCCCTTTTTACTTCCAAACCAACCATAACCTACAACCACCAATACCACAATAACCTACAATTATTTATTAATTTTATTTCACAAGTCTTTCAATCAAATACAGCTTGTTACTGTTTTCTTTATATAATCATATGCTATTTATTGCAGAGTAAAGAAAATAATCCAAAGGAAGTAAGTTATTTATTTAGAAACACAATTATAGCACTATTACAGAGCATTCCAATTCAGTGCTATAAGTAAGAATAAATTATACAAAACAAAAAAAAAAAAATTACATACATAAAGTCAGAATAATTAGTAAAGAAACATTTATAATATATTTACATTATATACTTAGACTATAATAAACAGGAACAATACCTATATCATTAATTATTATTAGTTGTTTGGCAACAAATTTATTTTCAAGCGATGTCTTTGAAATTGAGTCAAACAAGGTATGTACTGGATGTACTAACTATGCTGCATTTAATGCACATTAAGTAATAATAATTAATTTAATTCACCAGAAACACACATAAGTTTGAATTTTTGTTGTTTCAGCAGTCACCAGTTTCGTCGTTGGTTATAGAAGGACGAAGAGTAGTTGATTTTCAGTATTTTTTTGACCAATTTATTAACATATTAAGTCACAATTCAAAATTTGGATGCAATGCATCAAACCTCGTTATAATTGAAGAAAAATTGCAAGGGTTTTGTTCAACATTTTCATTGTCATGTGCAATGTGTGGAAGTCAATTCCTGCTAAAGACGTGTCAAATTAAAACAAACAAACTGGACGTTAACCAAAGCGCTGTTTCGGGAGTTATAAGTATCGGATGTGGTCGAACCAACTTAAATGAGCTAGCTGCTTCCATAGATTTGCCACTTATGAATAAATCCATTTATGAAAAATGTCACGTCAATTTATTTAACTGGTGGAAAACTACAGCCGAAGCCACAATGATAGAAGCTGGTAAGGAAGAGGCTTATATAGCTCTCGAAAGTGGCAATGTAAGTCCATCAGGTATACCAACTATAGCCGTAACAGCTGATGCTGCTTGGGGAAAACGTTCATATAAAACAAATTTTTCTTCCGCAGCAGGCGTTGGAGCTAGCTAATAGGGGTGAAAACTGGCAAATTATTACATGTTGGTATTAAAAATAAATACTGTGTTACATGTTCCCATGCAGCTAATAAAAATATTACACCCCTGAAACACCGGTGTAATAAAAATCATACTGGCTCTTCCACTAGTATGGAGAAATCAATAATCGTTGAGGGATTTAGAGAATCTGTGAAAACACATAATTTAGTGTATGCAAAACTTATTGCTGATGGTGACTCAAGTGTGTATAAAAACATATTGGAAAGCAGGCCATATTCAAACGTTACGGTTGAAAAAGTGGAGTGTTCCAATCACTTAATGCGCAATTATAATGGGAAAAATTTAAGTTTGATGAAAGATACGTCCATCCCATTAAACGAACGCAAGCTACTACATTCTGATCGAGTGGACCGATTACGCATTGCTGTGAAAGCAGCAGTAAGATTCCGAGGAACTCAAAATGTTCCATTTACTGAGCAAATCAAAAACTTACAAAAAGACATTATCAACAGCCCACAACATATTTATGGAGACCATTCACAATGTGAAAACTATTACTGCACAGACGACAAACCAACTTTTGCCTATTGCCCGATATTGTCGATCCAAGAAAATCTCGTTCAATGCCTCTACGAGACACTTCATTTTCAAATAATATGAGGCTAATGCCGGCAGCTAGGTCCTGAAGTTCATCTAAGAGATTTCTTTAAGGTATTCTTACGGTTGCTTTAAAATTCTTTGATAAATAATATTTTAAACATGTTTTTGTTTTATATATCGTTTACCTAAATACTGGAAATCTGTCTAACTGGAGGTATCTATCGTAATCCTAAATGCTGCATCCGGTTAGACTGGAAGCCGGTCCGAACATAGTTGGGAAAAAGGCTAGGCAGATGATTATGATATTGTATATGTAGGTACTTACTCTTCACTTTAATATTAGTATCCATAAACTAATTATTTAGTTATTGCAAAAACTCAAAAGGAAAATTAATTTATTTATATATACTTACTAGAGTAGGTAGGACATAGATATCGACGCTTGAAAGGCAATCATATCTTCTTCTTCAGCCTATAGATGTCCACTGCTGGACAAAGGCCTCCCCCAAGGCTTTCCACGCTGACCGGTCTTGTGTTGCCAGGTCATCGGTCCACCTAGTTTTTTTTTTTCTTTTTTTTTTTATATATTATAAACTAGCGCTTGACCGCAATCCTGCCTGATGGTAAGCAGTGACGCAATCGTTGATGGTAAAGCGCACTAGTTTATTAAGAGCCTATTCACTCTAGCCTTGAAGACACTCAAATTGTAGTCCGACGGAAACACCGCCGCTGGCAAACTATTCCAGTCCCTCGATGTACGCGGTATAAAGGAGGAGGCGAAACGCTTCGTCCGGATCGTAGAGGTGTTAACAACGTAAGGGTGGAAACCAGCCGTACGACGGGTCGTCCGCTGGTGGAACGGAGATGGGGGAATTAAATCATGCAATTCCATCGCACACTCCCCGAAATGCATCCTATAGAACACCGAAAGGCTGGCTACTCTACGCCTGTGCTCTAGGCTTTGGAGACCAACTAGAGTTAGATCAGGGTCACCAATAAGCCTCTTTGCACGTCTCTCCACTGAATCCAAAGTGGCCAGGTGACACTTGGCAGCACCAGCCCAAATGTGGCTGCAGTACTCCACACACGAACGGACCTGTGCTTTGTATAAAATTAGAAGCTGCCCAGGTGTGAAGTACTGCCGGACCTTTGCGATAACGCCAAGTTTCCTGGCAGCCACCTTAGCCTTGGACTCAATGAACCGCCCAAAGTTAAGGTCCTTGTTGGGGGCCTCCCTACGCTGCGTCTTCCAGTACGTGGCCGCCACTCCAGAACCTTACTGCCCCATCGGCCATCGGTTCTACGAGCAATGTGCCCTGCCCACTGCCACTTAAGTTTAGCTACTCGCAGAGCTATCTCGCTGACTTTGGTTCTTCTGCGGATCTCCTCATTTCTGATTCGATCACGCACAGAAACTCCTAGCGCTCTTTCCATTGCCCTTTGTGTGACTCTGAGCCTTCGTATGAGGCCCATTGTGAGCGACCACGTTTCAGTTTCGTAAGTCATCACCGGCAACACACACTGGTCAAAGACTTTAGTCTTGAGACACTGTGGTATCTTGGACGACGAGAAGATGTAGCGTAGCTTCCCGAACGCTGCCCAACCGAGCTGGATTCACCGAGACACCTCTTTCTCGAAGTTGAACCTACCTAATTGGACTGTTTGTCCCAGGTATACATACTCGTCAACAACTTCGAGTGCAGAGCAACCAACTACAATTGGAGTGGGTGCGACATGAGAGTTCGACATGATCTTCGTCTTATCCATGTTCATTTTTAGACCCACTTGTCGGGAAGCTCTGCTGAGGTCATTGAACATTTTGCCCAAGTCTTCCAGGGTCTCAGCCATGACCACGATATCATCTGCGAAACGGAGATTAGTGATGTACTCGCCGTTGATGTTGATGCCAAGTCCTTTCCAGTCCAGGAGCTTGAAGACATCTTCCAACGCAGCATTGAACAATTTAGGAGATATGACATCTCCTTGTCTCACTCCACGCTGCAGTTGGATCGGTTTCGAGTCCTGATCCTGGAGACGGACTGACATGGTGGCGTTTTTTGTACAAACACTTTATCACCTCAATGTATCGATGGTCAATTTGGCACCGCTGGAGAGACTGTAGCACCGCCCAAGTCTCAATCGAATCGAAGGCCTTCTCATAGTCCACAAACGCCAAGCATAGTGGTTTGTTATACTCCTCGGACTTCTGTATAACTTGCCGCAGCGTATGAATGTGGCCTATGGTGCTAAAGCCTTTTCGGAAGCCTGCTTGTTCGGGAGGCTGGAAGTCGTCGAACCTGCGAGCGAGACGATTCGTGATGACCCTAGAAATCATATCTAAGCGACAAAAGTTCGTAAATTGAGTTATATACACCATTCGAACCGCCAGATTTTTCCGCGTCGTTTGGTGTATAATTGTATATAACTCAATTTACGAATTTTTGTCGCTTAGATATGATTGCCTTTCAAGCGTCGATATATTATCGCGTAATAATTATGTTAACCCTAAAATTTTGTTAATAGATTTTAGATTGTTTAGGGTTTTTAGATTGTTTTTTTTTTTTTTTGTTTTTTGTCGACCTCCGTGGCGCAGCGGTCAACACGCCTGCCTGCGACGCGGAGGCCCCGGGTTCGATCCCCGGCCATGTCATGATGATGTTGTGTCCTCTTATATTAGTGTAAGTTGTGTTCTAAGGCTCCTTCAATAAAACTCCATAAACACATAACTATTTATATTTGAAAGACATACAATCTGTACAGAGGTATTTGGTCGACTGATTTATAAATCTACCTATCTGTAATTGAGTAACGAGAGTCTTGTGATCTCATCGTACTAAAAAGGAAATGTGCTGCAGGCACAT
>JADWQK010001653.1:0-40022 GCA_017933935.1 Sesamia nonagrioides
AAATGACCTCGAGCATTTGCTCCCTCTTCACCACGCCCCACCTCTACAATACTTCGCAAAATATTACTAGCGCCGTCTGGCGGACGAAGTACTTACAAATACAAGTTAAATTCATAGACCACAGAAGTAACAGACATGGCACTTTTATTTTTGTTTATTGGTGCGCCCAAATACTTTTGGTTATTATAGACTAAAACAAATGTTGACGATACTTCATAATAAAAATTTTGCGTATTTTATTTTTTAACCGACTTCCCAAAAGTGTGGTTCTCAATTCGATTTATGTGTGCTCGCTGATAACTTTATCGTTAATGAACCGATTTTGACCATTCTTTTTTTATATGAAAGAGTATGCTGCCTATGTAATCTCATTGTTACCACGTCAGTGTCGATAATGGAAATTCTAAGAAATTTAGGCCAATTATCAAAAATTGTAGGCACGCTTCGGGTGATCGCTTGATACTCGTATTTATATCGGATCATACTATAAAACCGTGAGGTTTTGGGCCTGACCTGATGATGGAGATGACAGAGAATCAAGGGAATCCACATCGGAAGCAACTGTCATGTGTTTGGGCTTACTTAATTTGTATTGATTAGACCTTTACAACTAAATATGTTATGACTGTAACTTCAGGGTTGGAAGTTAGTTTTGTAGATTGAAAGTTAGCTAAGTCAGATGGTCAAAGAGATAGAAAAATAATATAATAAAGGTTAATTTATCATTATTTATTATTTTAAGGGAAAACGTAATCAGGGTCAAATAAATTTCTGCAGACAGGAAAACTACATAAAAAAAAGATTTGATGTTTTTTTTTTGGGCTCAGGCAAGACTGAAATTATATTATTATTCTCGTTTAATAAAACAAATACGTAAATTGTAAAAAATAAAACTATCGTATAAAAAAAACAAATACATATACTATAATATTATTTACACAAAGCTTCCTTTTGCAGAAAAATAATAAACATCTGATTAATACAATATCCGGTCAGATTGGACGCTGACGGCAGCATATTTCGAAAAGGCCTGCAAGCAAACGACGTATTTCGTTTGCTTTAATTCCTATAAGACCACGATGAAAGTATGAGCATTTCTAGAAATAACACAACCTAAATTCAGTCTCTTGATTTTAATTGATTTTTGCATAAGCATGACGAGTAGGTAGTGTTTGTACTATGTTAAAGTACAGTGTTGTAAATTGTTGAGGAATTCCCTCGACTGTCTATGGTCTTCATCATCAGATCTATTGCAGACCTTCATTTAAACCTATATGGGTGTAAAGTTTTCATCAATATAAATAAATTAAGTCCAAACACAAGGTAACTATTGTAAACCTTTGAGGAGTTTCCTTAACTGGCCTTTGTCTTCATCATCAGAGCTTTAATGACAATCACAACTCATTTAGGTGTAAAGTTCTTATCAATATAAATTTATTAAGCATAAACACGAGGCAGCTGATGTGAATCGTTAAGGAGATCCCTCGGCTGTCTCCCGGCTCCATCATCAACTCCGAACTTTACTAAATTGTAGTGCGTTAAAACACTTAATGAAAAAAACATTGAAATGCCCTAGGCGCCCCTACGATTTTTTAAATTTCTCCTAGGTTTCCTTAGTATTCCATCATCAGACCCTAATTTCCTTAACATGAGACTACCTTGAAGATATAATCTTTCTAATTAAAAAAAAATATATGTGGCACTCGGGAACTGCCGCGGTAAAGCTATTGCATAGCATTTTTTATCAACTTATGCAATAGGGTATGTGACTAAAAAAACCTAATTAGTCCGTCAGTCAGATTTCCAAAAAAATACTCATCATCATCATTTCAGCCGAAAGACGTCCACTGCTGGATATAGGCCTCCCCCAAGGTTCTCCACGACGACCGGTCCTGCGCCTCCCGCATCCAGTGGTTTCCCGCGACCTTCACCAGGTCGCGTCGGTCCACCTTGTCGGGGGCCTACCCAAAAAATACTAGACATATTTTTTTCTTTTTTCATATAAACAAAAAATGAAGACGACACAGTGCTTTGAAAACTCGTGTGACGTCACTGCACGCTACACTTTTTAGCGGCCAGTGACGTCACCAGCCATCACTCCTGATCTTTGATGCCTATTATATTTGTCAATTTTATTGATTTGATAAAACAAAATATACGAAATGTAAAACGTATATAATAAACCTATCCAATATTTTTCTATAATCTGAATGACGGACTAATTAGTTTTTTTAGTCAAATACCCTATTATTTATATTATAGTAAAGTTATCCGCAAACAAACATAAAAAAACATATAACCTCCTCCTTTTTGAAATCGGTTAAAAAAACGAACACCAAAATGAACATCAATAACAGAGACACTTTATGATAGTATTATAGGTACTCTATGCGACATGCGGTGCGTGAGCGAAGGGGCAGTCACACGTTATCAAAGTGCTACGGTATGTAGGTATATGTAACGTGTGACTACGCCTTTCCAAACATGAAAATTTATCTCTACATAGTGAATATTGCATACTTCAGAATAGTATTGTAAGACATTATTGTCAATTTACAACGAAGGCATCTTGGTAGAGTCTACTGTGTCCATTTACTTGCAACTATATTATCAACTTTGTTCAGTTCAGTATTCTGAAAATCTTGTTTTATACTTTTTTAGCGTCGTTTTTTGTCGTAGTTGGGTTTTAGTTTTTTTACTTTTTATTATTTGTACTATTTTGGTGTTAAAGTGTATTTGTGGCGCATAATATTAACAAAAGTTAAATTGACGAACTAAAAACTAGGTAGTTAACATACGACATTTCTTTTGACTTATGTATCGGCGTATAGTAATATGTAGAGATGTCCTATTTTACTATTTCGTAGCGCTTGAAGCGTAGCGCGTATAGCAACGGTTTCACCGTATGAAGCTCCCGGTTTTTCGTAGTAGCGACGCACATTTGCGTCGATGGCACCGAATGGGCCATGAATTAGTGGATGAGGCCGTTAGTTAGATTGGATGTTTTTCTAACGGTGGTAGGCCATAACATCGGCTGCCGGCAGAAGTTACCACCCACCAGACAAAGTCTTGCCGCCAAGCGATTCGTTGTGTTCCAGCATGATGTCTGGTGAAGCCGTACGGAGGACGCGTCTGAGCAGTTGTGTTGCGTTGTGTGGCGAGTACGATGCGCCAAATGTTGTTGTGTCGGGAGTTTGGTCGTGGAGAGTCTTCAGATCAATCTCCCTCTGGCGCAGCATCGTTGGTCGTGTTGGTCTTGGGTTTAACATTGCATCATCTGGCTCAACTGCCGTCATCCTTGCTATTCATAAGTTTTTTAAGTGAATAGGCTTAATAAACTAGTGCGCTTTACCATCAACGATTGCGTCACTGCTTACCATCAGGCGGGATTGCAGTCAAGCGCTAGTTTATAATTATTAAAAAAAAAACATATATTAAGAGGACCTTGGAAGATTTCTTAATCTATCTAATTCTGCTAACGATCGACTGTCATGTGGATTTTTAAGTAATTTATTATGATCCAAGGCACTTATAAATAATCCCTCTATGGTTTTAACTCTACCGAGAGCGACATAGGCCTGTCCTTTAGCAAACAATGACTTTCCTAGATCTGTAACTTTTTTATCTAGAGTACAACCTTGTAATTTATGTACAGTACAACCCCAAGAAAGAATCAGCGGGAGCATTTTACGCTGAATTTGCCCAGAACCCCTCAAGCCGTCAAATTCAGTGAGGCAAGGCCCGATTTTGATAAGTCCGTTAATATCTGCTTTTATGGATGCGTCGTCAAATTGTATGAGAACAGCGCTTGGCTGTTCTCCTGTTCCAACTGATCGCGCCGAAGAGCAGGCCATTCGAAGGCCTTCACCACTCCCATCGCTCCGTTTACCAAACCCTGGTTTACATTCAAATTCTACGAAGCATTACTAGGGATTATGTACAAACATAAAGTACTCGTGAAGCTCTTTCAGATGATACCAAATACGGTATATTTATTTTAATTTTATATTAACATAGAACTTTTTGTCCGCTAGAGGGCGTAATACTAAATTTTGTGACAAGCTTTATAGCTCATAACCAACAGAATATCAAGGCCCTTCTAATGGTTCTGCAGTGGTCTTATTCTGATAAGTAGTAAAGAAGCTATTTATGAACGAAAAGATGTGAATTATATGCAATCAGCCCATGAATACAGGTAAAGTCACAAGCAAATGCTAGTAATATATATATATATATATATATATATTCAAAATGTACAAGTAAAGCCCTTTCAAATGATACCAAACACGGCATATTTATCTTAACTTTATATTTTTACTCTGTATATTTTGTCCGCTAGAGGGCGCCACGTTAGATTTTGTGAAACTCCATATAGCCTATAACCAGCAGACAATTAAGACGCTTCTAATGATATGTCATTTATCGAATTCGAATAAGTAGTTTAGAAGTTACGAGGGAACAGATGAACATACATACATACATACATACATACATACATACGTACATACATACATACATAGCCTGTCAAAATCATAACCCTCCTTTTGCTTTGCCGTAGTCGGGTAAAAATGGTACCTACAATACTTGTTAGTTTCACACTTCAAAAAACTAGGAAAAAAATAAAAACCTCAAGTAACCTGATTTTTGTTAACTGATTTTATTATAAGCCCCGCACGATGATATTGCGATGGAACCTTGTCACAATAACAGCTTTGTGACGTCATCTGTCACGCAAAAGGACAGCTAGCAAAAGAATGTTAAATGCAAAATTAATAAACTGGGGTTAAGGGTTTATTTGTATTTTATAATTTTATTATACATACACTCTTTATACCTACTCATCCATATTCTGACAAATAAACTTTCATTATTAAAAATTTCAAGGAAATAATTCTTGTAGACGTAAGAAAAATATACTTATTCGTATATCTTTCTTACATGTATACTATTTTTTTCTAACTACATTTCTGTTAATTTGCGAGCGGGAATTGAACCAGAGTCCACTGTATAGTAGTCATGTTTTAATTACTACCTACATCTATCAGCTTATAAATAAAACCAGGATAATATGTAAAAAAATGTATATAGTCTTCCGAATCAGAACTGCTTTCTGTGTCTGTCGTTTCCGATTCACTGTCGTCGCCGTATTTATGACAAATAACTCGTCAGTTATTCGATCTTTATTCCAATATTACTCTTCAAGCCGTTTAACATGATTGACTTCCTTTCGTCAGTCATCTGGAGTTATTGACTCCGACGCCTCCAACGTCAGAACTTCAATGCGACTTTCCAACTGCTACACATTCTTTTCTGACACCCCCGTCTTTACCAGGTTCCAGATGTACTCAATGGGGTTGAGGCCGCAGTTGTAAGGTGGTAATCTAACGACTTCATGGCCATTGCCAGCTAATAAATTGTCAATTTTATAATTTTTTCGGCGGTCTGTGCCGTTTAATTAATAAATACAGTTCAGGTTTTGTACTGTCGTTGGGAAAGTCGATGTTGTGATCTTGTAGCCACTCAACAATCAACTGTTTTTTATTGTTCATACTTGGTGGCCTATTCTCATCCCTACTGTGATAAGGGGCGTTGCCCATCACAATTTTGGAGTTGCGTGGTATGTTGGGTACTAATTTTTCTGTAAGCCACTTGGTGAAATTCTCAGCATTCATTTGATCATAGTAATCCCCCGTTTTGGTATCTGCTTTAAACATTAAAAGGGCATAGTCAACAAAACCGCTTTAACTTCTTTATCCATCGGCGACCGGGGCTGTCGTTCCATCTCACTCCATCGGTTGCTGTTTGCCAACATTTTTCTACCGTGTAGTGTGCGTGTATCCACGTTTCGTCGAGATAAATAACGGGTCTTTTGTCTTTTATTTTTCACTAAGCGAGTAATTTTCTTTCATACGTCGTTAATATTTAGCCCTCCACGCTTGAATTTGGGGTCTTTAAATTGGGGCCAGTCTTTTTTGGTAGCATCGTTTAAATTGGTAGCCCAAATCACATTTAATTATTTTTCTTAATGTAGTTTCACTACCAGTATAATTAAGGTCTACTTTTGAAGCCGCCAAGATTTTGCGCATTGTGGGTATTTCTCTCCTCACCGTATACATTGAATCTATAATATTTCTTAAAGCTGTTAAGGAAAACCCGTCGAAATATTTCTTCTTTTGTCTTTTTCCTTTAGTAGGAGTTCTCATTTTGCTGCCACTGGCTGTTGCTGACTCATGCTCTGGTATCAATTTCGTCCCAGTATTTTTTGCAACGCCTGTGGCACATGCCACACACTCCGTGACTTTGATAGAATTTTGCAAAATATTTTTAATAACTATAAGCAGTTGCTTTGGTATTAAAATGTCCGAAGCACTTTTTAAAGCATGGTTTATACTTTCAAGAACTAACTTACAGTCCTCTTTCTCCATAACAAAATAATTGTCCACTTTAATTATAATTTCACGAGCACGACTATTAATTAATTTCTTACTCATTTTAACGAGTAACAGCTAACAAAACTAAACAACAAAACTGAAGAACAACAATAAAATAGGATAACAAAAACAAAAAGCTAACAAAAATATTCGATGTGCGTAAGTGGGTAAGCGCGGACTGAACTTGCGAACGGTACCGACGGTGCGAGTTAGACTACGTCACCAAGATGGCCGCCAATCGCAATATCATCGTGCGGGGCTAGTACTATGTAGCTTTCCGCTCGCGGCTACGCTCTCGTGGAATTCGGTTATATCGCGCTTTTTAGATTTCCCTCGGGAACATATTTTGTTTCAGTAAAAGGTAGCCTATGTCCTTTCTCAGGGTCTAAAGATTGTCTGTGCCAAATTTCATCAAAATCGGTCGAGAGGTTTAAGCGGGAAAGCGTAACAGACAGACAGACAGAGTTACTATCGCATTTATAATATTAGTATGAATTAACTTAAGTATGTCCTCATATCAATGTTTCTATCTTAATATTTTTATCATAAAGAGTCATTGCTACATTATTTATTAAGAATTCTTTGAGTTTAGCATTCAAAACACTCATTATTTTCTTCAATGTTATGACTGCTTCCTTGGTCTAAAAAATAAGACTGGTATAATGAAAATATTTTGTTTTAACTTACAGGTAGTATCATTAACATGGACCAGTGTCATATTAATAACAGTTTTGGCGCCATTTCTGCCACCCAGACCTAGCGAGATTCAGCCCGTCGTTTGGCGTTTGGACACAGGAGCAATAATTTTACAGCTAGTGGAGTTTAAATGATTTGCAATCTTCATTGCAGCTGAATCAAGGTAAACTTTTTTTTATAATTACACACCAGTGATTGACCGTTAACCCGCTGCTTGATGGTAAGCAGTGATGCAATCATTGATGGTAAAGTGCGAGGTTTATTAAGGGCCTATTCACTCTAGCCTTTGAAGATACTTAATTTGTGGTCTGGACGGAAACACTGCCGCATTCAAATTGTTCCATCCAGTTAAAAGACTAGTTATAAAAGACTAAGACGAGGCGAAACACTTCGTCCGGATCGCAGTGATGTCAATCATCACAGCCTGACGATCTGTCGCACAGCGAGTACCCCTTTACTCAAGCTGTACGACGGGTCGTCAGATGATGGAACGAATATGGAGAAATTAAATCATGCAAATCCTGCGCACACTCTCCAAAATGCATCCTATAGAACACCGACAGACATCTTACATTTTGTTAATTTTACTTTGCCTATGCTTCGGGCCTTGGAGACCGTTTTGTCACAAATCTGCTGCTAATTAGCCTCATCGCATATAACTTAAAAAAAAGTTACATTGGTACTTGCCTGACCTGGACTCGAACCCGCATACTCACACTTGAGAGGCTGGTGTTTTAACCACTAGGCCACCGCGACGTTAAAAAAATGTCTAGCCTAGCCTAGTTAATTTATAGATACTAATAATATGTAAAGCTGAAGAGTTTGTTTGTTTGTTTGAATGGGTTAATTTCTTGGTGGAACTACTGGTCCGATTTGAAAAAATATTTTCGGCATTGATAGCTCATTAACCAGGAAGTTTTAGGTTATAACATCACGCTGTAACTAATAGAGCGGAGCATAACTAATTCCACGCGAACGCAGTTGCTGGCGGCCGCTAGTTAGTGATAATATGATTAATTAATGATTTGATTGCTATTACATAAGGGCGGGTTGTTTCAAACGGTTGGTTATCGTAACATACGTACGTCAAAAAGTTACGTCCGTTAACGTAACTTTGATGATGTTTAACGTTCGTTAAATACCGGGGCTACATTAGCAGGCGAAGATTCGTGTCGCGTTGGCGCGCAAAATATCTGTTGTCCTTGTCAGACATACACGATGTTCTTCTCATTGGCGGGCGAAGATTCAGAAAACGGCCTACGGCGAATATTCGTTGTTTAGTTGTGCGGCCGAGACGATGGAGGAAGCAGTGGCTTTGCATTATATGTCAATAAATTATTATTTATTACATGTTTACACAACAAATAAAACAAAAACAATGTAAAAAATATGCAAAAAGAACGTCAGTCCTACTTCAAAGTCTGGACGAAACTGAAGTGACGTAGGTGTGACTACTCCAGCGAATATTGTCGCGACAAGTCCTTTGAAGCGCGCCACTTTACCGACAGCGCCCCGATGCTACGTCGTCTGCGCACGAATACATTGCGTTGCAACGATGTACCCGGCCACATACATCGCCCCAGCAAATTTTATCTAGGCGACTGTCATGTGCTGTAGTTTATATAACTTTCTTGGTATTATTGTTTATTGTTGTGGGAAATAACTTCGTGCCATTTTATAAATTAAGTCCGTTTATACTAGAAAACTGTGTACCTATAGAAAAGCTATACTTTGACGAAAAATGGATACATTTTATTTTTATTTTATATATTTGGGACAAAAAACAATTATATGTTACAATATTAATAGCCGGCTAAGGTATAATACATAGTAAACAAACATAAACATTGTCGTCCTCCGTGGCGCAGCGGTCAACACGCCTGCTTGCGACGTGGAGTCCCCGGGTTCGAACCCCGGCCAGGTCATGATGGAAAACGATCATTTCCTGATTGGCCTGGGCCTTGGATGTTTATCTATATATGTATCTATTATAAATATAGTATTGTTGAGTTAGTATCCCATAACACAAGTCTCAATCTTACTTTGGGACTAGCTCAATCTGTGTGATTTGTGAGTATATATTTATTTATTATTTATATAACCCCCACCATACACACCAAAGTAAGTAAATTACTACACTCACTCGTACTACTACATACACTTAAACATAGTTACTATGTTTAAGGCCTTAATAAGTAGGTATATGTTAAACATTGCAATCTAACAAAACACGTATATTCTATAATGTAAACATATTTTTTTTTTAGAGAACGGAAAAAAAATAAAACATGACGTGTAAAAGTGATCAGTGATCCTACTTGCTTAATAAACGATTTCATTTCATTTCACTAACTCCACAAAAAATGAGAAAGATCGCTTTCAATCTTCGCTTGAAAAATATAAAGATGTGTTGTTCTGTAAAGAAACAGACAACAACAGTAATATAAAAAAAAACAGAACTTGGGCCGCTAAACACCTTTCTTTTTCTTTTTACGGTACTTGTATCATCATCAGATGAACTACCTACTATCGTCAATTAGAGACCAAACTCGCGAATACAAAAGGGAGTTTATGTTGTTTTCACTAATTGACACCACGGCGGACTAAACACAACTTGACATAAGTTACGTTAACCAGTGCTCAGAGCATCGGTTAAAGTAATCGTATTTTTTTTGCGTGCGTTGACGTTTACGTATTGTGAAACAACTCATTTTTTGACTTGACGATGGTTAGCACCATTTTTAACTTTTACGCATGCCTTAAGTGAACGTGAAACAACCCGTCAGTTATCGTAATCGTATCTTTTTTTGCGTGCGTTAACGTTTACGTATTGTGAAACAACTCATTTTTTGACTTGACGATGGTTAGCACCATTTTTAACTTTTACGCATGCGTTAAGTGAACGTGAAACAACCCGCCCTAAGTCTATAACCAAAATAGCGAACATTAAAGGGTGTATCTGACATCGACGCACAAACGAGTACCATGGATCCAGTACATGATTCTGAACCCCCCAGTGGTGGAATTTTTCGTCGGCTTTTTCATGATTTAAAAAAAATAAATGTAGTTTTTTTTTACTTCAGACCATTCACAATTGCTATACTTTTATAACCCAATAAGATTTTAAAGTAAAAATTAAATAATTCGCTAATTACATAAAAAAGCGCAATGAAAACAAAACCCGAAATACGATCTTATCAGCTGATTTAATAGAGTTCACATCAGGGATCAACGTCATACCTACAAACTCGCACGGCGGCACGCTTGCAACGTTCAAAAGCCGAGCCGACACTTTATTTTAAACACTGTGTATTCTGTAACCGTTCATTAACGACATAAATGACTATCATAATTTTATTAGTGGCATGCGGTCTAGCCTTTTCGCGAAGTTTGCTTTACGATGTCAGATACACCCTGTATAGACTAATCATACTATTGCAGTGTTTACGTTGTGCTTATCTAAACTGACTATAATTTATAAACATCACATTCATTAAACCGTGTTATTCCATGCTTCCTATTAAGCGTTAACTCTGCTACACAATGTGCGAATATTATAATTAATGGACCTCTAAGGTCAAACTCTACAGAATACTAACTACAGGTCCATATGCTATACTCTGCGCAAATTATTTCGCCACCAATTTTCTCAAAACGGTGAAGCAAAATATCGTGAGGGAACCGGCGTTTCGAAGATCCAAAATTTGGAAGACGTATGTAGGTACATCTATAAAACTGCTTTGTGCACGCATGGCTAATTATAGCTCAATTTCTCGAAAACAGGAGGCATGTGGCAACAATATCAAATGATTACGATAGATTACAAATTAGATGAACTGTGCAAAAGGGACAGTGACATTTGTATTGTATTTGTATCGATTTTGATTTCTATTGCGTTGGTGGTATGACTTATAGTAGCTGCAGGAAATAGTAGGTATTCTAACCAAATTTTTTCTTTTTTTTTTTTCTTTTAATGTCATTCTTATGCTTACGGAATAGAAATCATGTCTTGTCAGGAGAAGTGTACTAGGCCTCTTTTCTATGCTCACAAATAATTGTTTATTTTTTATTTATTTTTTCAGAAAAGTTTCAGTCTGTACCGCGCTTACTACTACTACTGCATTTTGACCCTTATTATCTACATCACAGCGGTGATGCTGAGTTTAGTACTGAGCTATGAAAATGGACACTATTTCACAGAGATCTACTTAACTTATCATATCACAGATGGCGGTCTCATGTTTGTCTTTGCTGTTCTTTTGGATATTGGTAAGTACCTTGACATTATGACATTACCGTTCACTAGAAAAAAACATTAATTGTCAATCAGATGCACGATTTATTCGATCAGCACCATAGCGCAAAGGTCCGACAATACTTCACACCAGAGCAGCTTCTTGCACAGGTCCGTTCGTGTGTGGGGTGCGTGGCAGAAAACCTCCCAGAGTGCTCGGTGCCTGCTGGTCCTCTGGTTTTGAGACCCGACGACGAGCAGACGCTGAGCCGGTGCACCCTGGACGTGGGCAGCAATCTCTTCGTGACTATTGTGCAGGAGGAGATTGCTGTCGACGGCGAATTTCTGCGCTCTGCAGCTTTGCAGCAGAGCACACGAATAGGGAGCGAGGTGGTGTAGACCGCGGGCCGTTTTGACAGTCCGCGGTCTAGGGGTCACGTCGCGTGATCGAGTTGGAGAAGACCGTGGGTTTCTCCTCAACCTGCGGTCTACGAGCACCAGTGGCCATTGGAGGTCTAGAGCCACGGTGCCGGGTGGTGGGTAGGTTAGGGTAGGTTAGATTTAGTTTATGGGGGGGAGCTCATGCCGACCCCCCTCTAAGAAGGGCAAGCCGCAGGTGGCTATAAGCCGTCCTGCCGCTGCTGCCACCGCCCCCGCTGATATCCCATCAGCGGCGGTGGCCGAGGGTGATGCGATGGTCGAATAATGGGTACCGACCATCGCATCCTGCAGGCAAACACCAACCACTGCCGGGCTGCCCAGGACTTACTGGTGCAGTCAATGGCCGAGTGGTTGGTGGATGTGGCAGTGGTGGCCGAGCCGTACTTTACTCCCAGCAATTGGCTGGGAGACAGTGACGGCTCGGTGGCAATCGTGGCGCGGTCTTCCTCGGACTCCCCTCCCCTCTCGCTCTTAGAGAGGGGACCGGGATACGTGGCCGCCGCGTGGGGAGGGTTGGCCCTTGTGGGGGTCTACTTCTCCCCAAACCGCCCTCTCCAGGACTTCGAGGATTTCCTCGGGGTCCTGACGGCGGTCATCGGGAGGACGGCGCCACGTCAGGTCTCCGTTTTGGGAGACCTGAATGCCAAGTCGGTGGTCTGGGGAAACCCGGCCACCGACAACCGCGGACGGGCGGTCGAGTTGTGGGCGGCCACGTCTGGTCTCTCTCTGCTGAATAGGGGGAGCGTCCAGACGTGCGTGCGGCGGCAGGGTGGGTCCATAGTGGACCTCACCTTCGCCACGCCTGCACTGGCCGCCCGCATTCAGAACTGGAGGGTGGAACTGGGGGAGACGATCTCGGATCACCGCTACGTGCGATTCGAGATCTCCCCCCAGAATCCACGGGGGCGCCGCAGCACCCCCTCATCGTCGGGCCGATCCCCGTTTCCAAGGTGGGCTCTGACCCACCTGGATCGGGAGGCGGCAAGGGAGGCCGCGTTCGTCCAGGACTGGCTTTGGCCACGTCCCGGCGTGGACGTCCTGGACGTGGACGCGGCGGCGGCCCGACTGAGGGGGTCGTTGACCGAGGTGTGCAACGCCAGCATGCCTCGGTCGAGACGTCCGCCTCCCCGACGCGCCGTTTATTGGTGGTCGAAGGAGTTGGCGGAGCTGCGGGCCACCTGCGTGGCGGCACGGCGGGCCTACACCCGATCGCGTCGGCGGCGCCGACGAGATCAGGCCGATGAGGACCGCCTCTACGCCAGATACGTAGAGGCGAGGGCGGCCTTCAAATCGGCCATCGGTGCCGCCAAGGACGCGGCGAGGGCCGAGCTGTTGGAGGGTCTCGACAACGACCCATTCGGGAGGCCATATAAGGCGGCGCGTAACAAACTGCGCCGCATTGGTCCCCCGGTTGCCGAGACCCTCGAACCAGCGCTCCTGGATGGGGTGGTGCGGTCTCTGTTTCCGCGCAGGGATCCGCACTTCGCCCCACCAGTGATGGGACCGCCAATAAGAGCGGCTTTACCGGAGGAGGAAGCTCCTCCTCCTCCGGTTTCAGAGGAAGAATTTGGCGCGGCGACTCTTCGTCTCCGCGCCAAAAAGACGGCCCCCGGCCCTGACGGCGTTCCCGCTCGGGTGGTGGCCATCGCGGCCACCGAAATGGAGGGAAGGTTTCGGGACCTCTTCAGCGCGTGCTTCGCGTCGGGGAGGTTCCCGAAACCTTGGCGGGAAGGCCAATTGTGCCTCCTCCACAAGGAGGGACGGCCGGCGGACTCGCCCTCGGCATACCGGCCCATCGTTTTGCTCGATGAGGTCGGTAAAATGTTCGAGGGGATCATCGCCGGCCGCCTCAACCGTCATCTACGGAGTGTGGGACCGGACCTGTCGGACGCCCAGTTCGGATTTCGAACTGGCCGTTCGACAGTGGACGCCCTGGCCCGTTTAAAGGGCCAGGTGACAGAGGCGGTGGGAGTGGGGGATGGAGTGTTGGCTGTGTCATTCGACATTGCCAACGCCTTCAACTCCATCCCCCACTCCACCATCCTGGAGGCGCTCCGGTTCCACGGAGTGCCCCTTTACTTGCGGGGCCTCCTGGCCAGCTACCTGGAGGACCGTGCTGTCCTCCTCGTAGACGGGGCTGGCCAGCTCCGGAGATACGATGTGGAAACCGGCGTTCCACAGGGGTCCGTTCTAGGGCCTCTTCTGTGGAACGTCGGTTACGACTGGCTCCTGCGGGGAACCCTCCTTCGAGGCACGAGTGTCATCTGCTACGCGGATGACACTCTCCTCACTTCCCGCGGGAGCACCTTCCGAGAGGCAGCCAGTTTGGCATCGGCGGGCGGATCCTTAGTGGCCGGAAGGATCCGCCGCCTGGGCTTGAGGGTGGCGCTGCACAAAACGGAGGCCGTGTTCTTCCACGGCCCCCGGCAGCGCCCCCCACATGACGCCCACATTTTTGTGGAGGGCGTCAGGGTCGGGGTCGAGGCCCAGATGAAGTATCTGGGCCTCACGTTGGACAGCAGGTGGCGCTTCGGCCCGCACTTTAGCGGGCTGTCGACGCGCCTGCTGAAAGCTGCGGACGCCCTCTCATGGCTCATGCCGAACATGGGAGGGCCAAGCATGCGGTGCCGGCGTCTGTACGCCGGCATTCTGCGGAGTATGGCCCTTTATGGGGCCCCCATTTGGGCGGACTCCCTCCATAGGAGGGAGAATGCCACCGCTCTTCGGGCGCCCCAAAGGGCCATCGCACAGCGGGCAGCGCGGGCCTACCGCACAGTAGGCTTCGCTTCGGCATGCGCTCTGGCGGGCACCCCGCCTTGGGAGCTCGAGGCGTGGGTGCTCGAGTGTACGAGTGGACGGCGGGGCGCAGGGCGCTGGGCGAGCGTCCGGCCCCCGAATTGAGGGAGGCCGTCCGGCGGGAGGCGAGGGTCGCTCTTGTCCAGGAGTGGACGTGGGACCTCGCCTCCGCCGTCTTCGGCCGCCGTACCCTCGACGCCATCGGGCCGGTCCTGGAGGACTGGCTCGACAGGCGTCACGGGTTCCTCTCCTTCCGTCTGGTGCAGGTACTCTCCGGTCACGGCTGCTTCGGCAGGTACCTGCACCGGATAGGACGAGAGGAGACACCGTCGTGCCACGGTTGTGGCGCGGCGGAGGACACGGCGGAACACACCCTCGCGGTGTGCCCGTCGTGGGCCGTGCCGCGCCGCGGTCTTGTCACGGCGGTTGGTGGCGACCTCTCGCTGCCCGCCATCGTCAGAGCGATGGTGGGGAGCGAGGAGGCTTGGGTGGCGATGGCCTCCTTCTGCGAGGTCGTGATGTCGCAGAAGGAGGCCGCGGAGCGCGAGCGGGAGGAGGATCCCCTCGCTCCGGCGCTCCGCAGGCGGCGTAGGGGGAGGAGAAGGCGGGATTTCGCCCGCTTTCTCCCTCCCTGAGGTGAGCGGCGGGCGTGAGGCCGACGCCCGCCTTACATCGCTCACCACGTGGGAGCCACGGCCCCTCCCTGGGAGGGGCAATTGAGGGCCCGCCTTCTTAGGCGGGTTTCGCCGGCGGGGGAGAGGTAGCTCAGGCTGCGCTAGTTTCCCACTCCCCCGCCACTATGGCGATGCCGGAGTGCCGCTGTGGGTTTAGTGGGTATTCCCAGCTACGGCTGGGCGAGTCCCACACACGCCCTTCGGGGTAAGGTGCGTAAATGCATTCCCACAGCGTAAACAAAAAAAAAAAAAAAAAGGTTAGATTTAGTTTTAGGCTACATATAGGTTTGGTTTAGTCTTAAATAAGTGGGGAAAAAAAATATATAAAATCAAAGAGAAAATACAAAAAATATTAAAAAACTAAAGAGAAAATATATAAAATAAACAAAACAAAATACAAAATTTAAAAATTCATAAAAAATCAAAAATATTTATAATAATATTAGTAGTAAGTTAGTTTTAGATACCGAGCAGCGGCCGGTATATCCTGCACCAGAGGGATCCGCGGGCCTCGGGAGGATTAATACCCTCCCAAAAAGAGCGGCCGCATCGCCTTGGGGAAGCGATGTGCGTATCACCCATTATCGTATATGAAAATGTCTGGTATAGAGTGCGATTTGTCATGCGATCCGGCTAACGCCCGGCGCTCGCAGGTATCCGGGCCTGCGAGTGGTAAATTGGTTACCGAAGAACGCGCAGGGGTAGGCGACCAGGCCCCTGCTACCGTTATTGCTACTGGAAGCGATGCGATGGATGCGATGGATGCGAATGTGGGAGATATTGCCGTAGGGCCGCGTGGACCGGCTTCCGCTAGGAAGCGTCCACGCGACTCTGCACAGAAGGAAGTAGGATCGGCCGAGCTGACTTCAGAAGAGGAAAGCCTGCCGGCCCCGAAGGTGCCGACCGTGAGGAGAGGACGGCAAAACTCCAGAGGAGTGACTGCTTCGCGGCCGCGGAGGGGCGTACAGGGTAGGTTCGTTCGTACCCCGGCGGCCAGCGAAGCAGAAAGTGACATGGGGGTCACTTCAGAGGACCCTGGTGGCGAGAGTTGCGCCTCGCTAGGGAGCTCGAAGGCGGAGCTCAACGCCGCCAGGAGGGAGCAGCGCAAAGCCGTCGCGGCTGACGAAGTGTCGGATATGGCCCGACGCGCTCGAGAGCGACGCGCTGCTTTATCGGCGGAAGGGGGTCAACCGTCGGCGGTGGCCCTAAGTCAGCTGGCCTTGGACGGGGTGGACCTGGTCCTTAAGGTTGCCACAAAATCTGGAAACCTGAAGAGCACGTTCATTCGCGGTCTCAAGGAGGCTGCCGCGGACATCAAGGAGGCGGTTGGCACCCTCCTCAGACCTCCTCCTCAGACAGAGAACAGCCGCCTCCGTGATGATCTGGAGGACCTCCGGCGACAAGTCGCTGCGATGAGCGAGCAGCAGCAGCGACACACGCCCGCCGATGCCGCTTCCGAAGTGGCCCCGGTTCCTGCACCAAGACCGGCACGTACGGATGATGAGCTGAGCGCATCGTCCGTATGTGCATGCGCCAGTGCGGGAGCATGGTCAAAGCCCAACTTGAGGTGCATTCCCGGCGCCTCCCTGAGGAAAACCTCCGGCCGCCCCTAGCGGCCGACAAACGGCAGAGGGCTGAGGGGACGCCGGGAACTGTTCCTCAGCGAGCTCCAGAGAGCGAGCAGCCAACGACTGCCGGGTCTAAGGGTGAGACCTGGGCGACAGTCGTGGATCGCAAGAAGACCCGAAAAGCCGCTAACCGCAGCAGCACCAGCGCGCGCCTCCGGTCAAACCGCAAAGGCGGCTCCGGAAGCTGGGCGGCGGACTGGCAAAGGCGGTCGCAAGGGACCGGCTGTGCGTGCCCCGCGTTTCGAGGCCGTGACGCTCACGCTTCAGCGTGGCGCTGAGGAGCGCGGCGTAACGTACCGCACGGTCCTTGCCGAGGCCAAGGTCAAGATCAAGTTGTCGGATCTTGGCCTTCAGTCCGTCACCATAAAACATGCCGTCACGGGTGCGACGCTGTTTGAGGTGGCTGGTGCTGCGAGCGGCAACGCCGAGAAGGCGGACGCTCTGGCCGCCAAGCTGAGGGAGGTCCTCAATCCTGAGGATGTCCGGATCTCCAGGCCAGTTAAAACCGCAGAGGTGCGGATAGCTGGTCTGGACGAATCCGTAACTCCTGAGGAGGTGGTGGCGGCCGTTGCCCGAAGTGGGGAGTGTCCACTGGACAAGGTGCGGGCCGGCGATATTCGCACCGACGCTACCGGACTCGGCGCGGTCTGGGTTCGGTGCCCTGTGGCGTCGGCGAATAAAATCGCCGCAAGTGGCAGACTGCTGGTAGGCTGGGTTGCAGCGAGGGTTAAACTCCTGCAGCCCCGGGCTTTGCGGTGCTTCCGGTGCCTGGAGAAGGGGCACGTCCGGGCCAAGTGCACCGCTGAGGTTGACCGTAGCGATCTTTGCTATCGCTGCGGTCAGCCCGGCCACAAGGCGGCCCAGTGTTCCGCGGCGCTCAACTGCAGCTTATGTTCGGTTGCAGGGAAGCCAGCGGGACACAGAGTCATAGAATGAGAGGGAAGTAGGTTATCTCCGACCCAATCCGCGATTTAATTGCCTACTGTCTTAGGGTTGTCACGTTTAGCAAAATTTTAATTCAGTGTCTATAAATTGGCAAAGGTCGGAAAGTTGACGACTGTTCACGCTTCGTCGGATTCAGTTGTCACCGAACCCGCTAACAAATATTTATAGACTAAGAGCTTATATTTAAATTATTTGCTTAGTATTTAGTATACATATAGTCATACACAGTTTTTTTGTATTTTTTATTTAGTAATTTATTAGTAGTTTTTAATTAATACAAATATAAATAACACAAACATATCTATTGAATCACACATTTATTACAAAATTACAAATTAGCCACAGAAAAATACTTTCTTCGGTTTCGTTTATTACGAAACGCCTTATTATTAAACTTTAATGTGTAATATATCCGCATCCTTATAAATAACTTTTGCAAATATAATCTCGGAAAGCATGGGCAGGGCGCTGAAAAATGTAAATCTTTTATTTGTTCATAAATAGACATTCCAACTTTGCAGTTTATGGGATCATTTTTAAATACTTTTTGGAACATCTGCTCCATCCTCTTAATATTTTCTACAAAGTCGTCAGGTGGAACCACTAATAAAATTTGGTTTCTAGAATAATTTTTGTAGTGAAGATACCTAGATTCGGCACTTAAATTGCAAACTTGCTGATTAGCATTTAAATACGATTTAAGTTGTTCGCAATCCTCGTGACGATCCATGCATTTTTTTAACAAGGCTCCGCATACGTAAAAAAAAGCATTTTTTTCCGGAATATCGAATTCTGTATAGTCTGAACAACTAATATCACGCAAAACACTATTTGACTGCAATACCTCTGGCTGGTTAATATTGGTAACGGGTGAAACGTTATTGATGTCAGTAGCGTCATTATGTGTATTTTTGTAATCACTTAAGTGAACGAGGGATTCTGACAAATCTTCCGTACAATTGCCTTCTTTCGGAGCCCGGGTAATATTGGCAAAGAAAATTTTACGATATGCAGATATAAACTGTCTGCTGGTTGGTTCTAGAGCATTTCCATTTTTCGATCTAATTTTACCAAAAAAATTCTCAATCACGTCCTGATTAAGACGTCTTGTTAGAATGTATTGATATCCTTCTTGCTTAAGATCTTCGTACAGATGCAAAATTGACTGGATTGTGATCTGAAACCCTTGAATAAATTTGACGTTTTGAGTAGCATCGTTTCCAGTTCGGGGATCTCGTAATTTTAATGTTCGGAAAAAACTCGCATTTTATTGAAAAAATCAATCTGGTCTTTACGGCCACAAAACGCTCTTTTGTACTTATAGCTGTCACGGAGACTCGATGAATTCAATGCGTCAAATAAATCATTCATCAACATTATTAATTCGACTGTGTGCCTTGCTGATTCATCTATCACATTAAAATCTATGTATGTTGACAAACCCGCTGCTACAGATCTGCTTAAAAGTTGCGTTGCGTAACGAACTTTCATTTTTTCAAAGTTCGTAGGGTACACATGGCTCTTAGTCAATTTATGAGCTTGTCTAAAGCTTTTCTTCTTATCATGCTCATAGAATTTTTTTATGTGACAAAATTTTGCAACAGCGCCATTTTGAAAATGGAAATCATACGCCATCAAGTTGTTACGAACTAATTTTATTAAATGTGGTGCGTCAAAAATATAATAAATTTTGTGACCATTTACTGTAAAATGTGTTTTATCCACGCAAATTCCTCTCTCTTTAGCAGATTTTAATAAATCTGGCCCCATATCGGTAACGCAGACTCTAATTTTTAAACCGATCTCAAAGAGTTTAGTAATTAGTTTGTCAATCCATTTTGAGATATTAGAATCGCTTGAGCATTCCGACAAAAGGGCATACCCAATCGGCTGACTCCATTTCAAAAAAATACCTCTTAATATTACTACTAAGGCATATTTTGCTGGTGTCGGCGATTGAACGCCATCAACTTCGTGAAAGCCTATTATTTTGTCATTTTTTATATCATAAAAGACGTTCGTTTTTAAACTCATAGCGTCCATCACTAAAGTACAATGTTTTTCTCTCTCCGACATATTGTTTACTTTTAATTTTAGTGCTGTCATTAATTCGTCGTTTATTTGAGTAGTTATCGGAATATATAACTTATTTAACGAACTTCTACATGGCAGGCAAAGAGTTTTTTGTAATAAACGGTAAGCTTGTGGGCTGACGTAGTACAAGTTTAAACAAAACATTTTGTAAGCGATAGTGTATCTGTTTCCTTTGTTAGCATGTTTTAAGTATGTTTGAGCTTTAACAAGTTCGGCTAAGTCCTTAGATAAAAAGCGATCACATAATTTATCAAACATGTTTTGTGAAGAATTTGCTGATTCATTTACTCGTATGCGCTTTTTACAGTCTAATAACTGAGATTTTAGTTTCCTCTTGCGTGGAGTGCTTGCAGAAAGACCAGCAGTAGTTTGAGTTAGGTTATCCGTGGTGTTAATATCCGTTTGGCATGATGAAGTGGCAATGGTTAAATCAATTTCATTTGATGCTGAAGCACTGGTTGTGTCTGTTTGACTTGAATTGTTATGTGAAGTTGTTATTTCCACTTGTGTATGTTTGTCAACTTTTTTTAGATTAGGCAAATTTACACTCGGCAAACAATTTTTTTTTAGTAATTTTCTCACGTTCTTTTTCATTATGTCTTCTGGGCGGAAATGGGCTTCACAAACAACATGCGTGTGTTGAGATTTATTTATCAAATCCTCGCGGTGAATTAAGCGCAACCACTGAAGGCGTCTGAAATGGAAAACACATTTAATATACATTACGTATCTATAATAAAAAAAATTTGACTAAAACATTATCACAAAAAAATGGCCAAGTGCTCAGCAAGACTTGCACATGAAGGGTTCCGAAGGAGCAAGCATGGATCAGGGACAGTACCTACCGATTACCTACAAAAAATACTAACATCTTTTCACTAGCAAAAAATAACTTTGTTTTTCATAGTGTTTTATGGTATTTGTATGAATAACAAAGTTATAACTTGCGGTTTTTGAAAAAGTGCGCTATACAGTTAGCACTGTTTGACAGTGCTAACTGTAATTTTGTTATATTGATATTTATACCTAACATATATTTTAGCACTTTGAAAGTGTCTATCTATGGAACTATTGAATTTAAAAAAAAATATTTTAGAAACCTCAATACCATTTTTAAAGACTTATCATTGACAAGTCGGAGGTCATGGTTTTCCATGGCCCCCGGCTTGCGCCGGCGCCGGGATCACATATCGTGGTCAGTGGGGCCCGGATAGCTGTCGAGTCAACCATGAAGTATCTGGGATTGGTGCTCGACAGCCGATGGGAATTCGGACCCCACTTCCGGCGGCTGGCGCCCAAGCTGATGGGTGCAGCAGGCGCGTTGTCAACGTTGCTTCCCAACATGGGGGGCCCGAGCGCCGCCTGTAGGCGGTTGTACATGGGAATCGTGCGATCCATGGCCCTGTATGGGGCCCCTGTGTGGGCGATGGACCTGACGGCCGGAACACTCGCCATTCTGCGCAAGCCGCAGAGGGCGATGGCCGTCAGGGTCGTCCGCGTGTATCGCAAAATTTCCTACGAGGCGGCTTGCGCCCTGGCCGGATCCCCGCCCTGGGACCTTGAGCCGAAAGTACTTGCGTCATTGTACCGATGGCGCGAGGAAGAGCGGACACGGGGCTTCAGTCTGGCGCAGCGGCAGATCGAGCTGCGCCGAGAGGAGCTCCGTTAGGTCCTGGTCGCTGCCGGCAGTAGTGCGAAGGATGGTCGGTTGCGCAGTGTCGTGAGACGCAGTGGTGTCCTTCTGCGAGGACGTGATGTCGTAGAAGGAAGCTGCGGAACGGGAGAAGGGAGATCTCAACTCCCTTCCCGGGCCGCAGAAGACGTACCAGGCGTCGAGGAAGGGCGGATAACGCCCTCTTCCGCCTCCCATAAATGGGTCCAGGGGCGAGGGACATGCGGAAGTCCCCGCCCCCTATTTGATGGACCCCGAGGCGGAGGTGCGCGCTAGTGTCGGCGCGCGCCTCTGATGCGATGCACGGGGTAGTTTAACACCCCACTACCCCGTACAGGAGACGAGGCCCGGACAGACCGGGCCAGCACGAGAGTGTGGAAGAATTTTGACTCCCACGGTCCCACACGCGCTCGTGATAGAAGAATCACAGGGGTGGTTTTAGTCAGTAAAAGTCTGACATACCCCGTCGCCCACCCTAGGGCGGCGGACATCCTAGGATTTCCACCCCGAAAAAAAAGAAAGGCCCGTTCGTGTGTAGAGTACTGCAGTCACGTCTGGGCTGGTGCTGCTAACTGTCACCTGGCCACTTTGGATTCAGTAGAGAGCCTTGCGAAGAGGCTGATTGGTGACCCTAATTTAACTCAAGACGGTCTCCAAAGCCTAGAGCACAGCGTAAACATAGAGTAGCCAGCCTTTCGGTGTTCTATAGGATGCTTTTTGGAGAGTGTGCGAGGGAATCGCATGTTTTAATTTCCCCATCTCCGTTCCACCATCGGACGACCGGCGAGTTTCCACCCTTACATTGTTAACACCACTACGATCCGAACGAAGCGTTTCGCCTTCTCCTTTATACCGCGTACGTCGAGGGACTTGAACAATTTGCCAGCGGCGGTTGTTTCTGTCAGACTACAATTTGAGTGTCTTCAAGGCTAGAATGAATAAACTAGTGCGCTTTACCATCAACGATTGCGTCACTGCTTACCATGAGGCGGGATTGCGGTCAAGCGCTAGTTTATAATTTATATTAAAAAAATGCTCTATAATAAGCCGTTCTATGTAAAATACTGATATTCAACAACTGGTTAGACTAGAAGTGAATCCTACCATATTTGCGAAGATGCTAGATGGATGAGGATGATGATAATAATTGGTAACACTCAAAAAAGTCGCAGGTTCCCGTTCAGAACAAATAATTGTATGGCCTACAGGTAGTTGTTCCGGGTCTGACTTCACACTACAATTTTAAATAACAATACTAAATATTCCCGGAAAAAGCGCCCGTGTAGCCCCTTACTCTGCCATACCTACCTCCGCTAGATCATTAGTCTCAAGTAATACTGGCTTGCGTCAGTTCTCTTTAGCCAAGGTGAGCGGAGTGAGACCCTTGTCAACCGTGACCACATCTTGATGCATTACCACGTGACGGTTTTTAGGAAATATTCCCTAAGACTGCATATCTAGCGATTGTGGAGGGTCTTAGGGTTTAAAAAGCCTCGATCTCCACATTTTCGCGGGATATACCTCCATATGTCGAGATAGCCTCATAACCGATGACCTCGAGTGATTCAATAGATTTGCAGTCAGCAGCGTACAGACCTTAATAATATTAATACAGAGTGTTTCATACAGGAAAAATAACGTTTGTGTTTATATTAAATTTTTTTTACAGGCTTGGAAGTATTGCTGATAGCGTCAGTAAGGTTTTTAATGAAGGAATACAGTTCTAATCAAAATTATGCAGTTCCTTTACTTGACTGTGCCAGGCCCATGGAATCTTCGAACAACCTACGGCCCTGACGGACCTAATATGCGTCGAATTTGCAAAAAATATAAACAAATATGTTTATGAAAAAATAACCTTAATTTCTTGTACAAAATAAAGTTCAATTGTGCTATTCAATCTAAAATCAACTTAATTAATATTAAAATAAAAATGATATTTGTTTAACTTGAATTAACAGCAATTTGAAACATTTGAAATAAACTTTCGGTATTTATTTTCAATTATATAATTATTGTAAACAAAGGAAACAACAAAGAACGAAATATGAGAAGAAAAGAAAAAGAGTTAATAAGTCTATAGCTTCTAGAATATTTATTCAACTACCTCAACATGGAACGAAAATCAAATGCATGTAACTTGTTAGTAGAATTGTACGGACGACAGCGTGTCAAGCTACCCCAAACTGTCAGACATTCAAAATCAACCTTGAGCCTTAATGCTTTACAGAAAAAGTTGAAAATCTAATAAGGAAATCTGACAGATTGTAGTAGCTTGATGTAGTGTAGTCTGTACGTTGCAGTGTTCCTTGTATTGCAGCCTTATATTATAAGTTTATGTTAATATCGTAAGTACATCAATAAAAAATAACCATTAAACACTTTTTTATTTATTCAATTCCTGTTTTCTTGAAATGTCGGCTGACTGCGTAACACAATACCTACTATCAATTTCATTGATTTTGAAGCATATTGCTAGTCCATTGCTCCATAATTGTCCATGCTCTACAATTCTGTAACCAACATACCATGAAAACATAGGTGAAGAAGTTGAATTTTTTGATATGATGGTCTTATTCATACCCTAGATATAATGGATATATAAAAAGCACCTTGTTTAAATAATGGTCAGCAGGGTATTTGCGTAACATACTATTAACAGCAATGGGTTTCATTTTGACGGTTCAACTACATTCATGGCGTTATTTACGTTATCTTCTTCAGCCTATAGATGTCCACTGCTGGACATAAGCCTCTTCCATGGCAAGCCAACAAGATCGATCCTCAGCAGTTCTCCTCCAGCCACTACCAGCCGCCTTTTTGATGTCGTCGCTCCATCTCGCCCAAGGACGTCCTACGCTAAGTTTGCCAAGACGCGGTCTCCCCTCGAGGACTCATTTACCCGACCGGTTGTCGGTTCTGCGGCATATGTGACCAGCCAATTGCCACTTCAGCTTGCTAATCCTCTCAGCTATGTCGGTGACTTTGGTCCTCTGTCGGATCACCTCATTTCTGATGCGGTCCTTTAGAGAGACACCCAACATAGCCTGCTCCCGCTCGCCGAGCGGCTTTAAACTTATGGACTAGTCTGACCGACACGATCCGCTTCGCCACTGTCAACCATGTCGTCAAAGAAAAATATTTCTTCAAAACTGTGCAAGTTATTTCCAATTAGCAGTCTTTATCTACCAACTATCTCTTAGGGATGTTGGAATTTAACTCGTTGGGAGTGACCAACTCTCCGTAACTTGTAAGTCATAGCGGCATCTATCTATAGACTGATCTATCTATAGAGCTCCATGATCTTTTCTGGCGACTATTTGTGCTTGGAAAATACATCGGTCACCGTCAAAGCCGCAGGCACAATCTAAATGTGCTGAATGCCCTTCTGATGGCCAAGCCTGAATACACAAAACTAAACATACACGCATAAGCGTGTATGTTTACAGACTGGGGACGCTTTAACTCTTCCAGGGATGCTATCGGCTCCTCTCGTTCGGTCGCCAATCGCCATGATAGTGAAATATTCATTACTAAGCCGCCACCACCATAAAAGTAGAATACAAATTTCTGTTTATCTAATTTGCAAGAAACATTATTCTATAGCTTCAAAAATATTGTATGACTGTCATTAAGACGACAGTCACACACACACAAGTCAGTCAATACACCAGTTGATCAATAAAAAGAGAATGATGATTAGGTTCTATGTTTTTATTAACTCTAAGGAATAAACGTCCTCCATTGCCGCCTCAGTGGTGGGTCCACGAAGACCTCAGCGATGTGGTTGGTGTAACTGGACCTGCCCTCTTGGTACCGGTCCTTTCGTAATTCACTGCGGATCAGCAGCAGCAGATATATCTGTAACACTGTACACAAATATTAAATTAGAGAGGGTCTTTATAAAAGTGGTGAGACGTGGTCTTTAAAAAAGTGGTAGCGAGTTGGTCTTTGAAAAAGTGGTGGCGATGCGGTCTGCACCGGGTTGATGGAGATACATACTTATGTGGGCTCTACGTGGAGTTGTCTCCAACATGGATTGAAATGATCGAAACATAAATAGAGGGAGCGTGCATGGGGCGTAAAGCAACGCCTTTGTGCCAAGGGAAGGTTAGCTGCTCACACGCATTGGCGTGGACTTTCGGCGGCTGGGCGGAGGTCTCTCGTTTCTAGTCTCCGTCAGAACGATTAGACCAAGAGAGATTTTGGAATTTTGACCAATACCAAATTCTAAAGGACCACATAAGGTTTTTTTATTATTAAGTTAATGAGGGGAAGGTTATTTGTAGCGATATTTGGTAGTCTCGAATCTTCAAAGTTAGGTTATGCAGGTATTCTACCCGAACTTTGTCGCAAACTTGATAATTTTCATGATGAAAATAAAATAATTATACAAAATTATAATAAATTTATATCGTATTCAAAGAACAAGCAAGAAATTATTCGCCTTAACCAAATGTAACGGCCAATAAATTGCCTTTGAAAAAACGAACTGTGAATACGCTCCTTGCTAACCTACCGACATCGGTATCTCGGATATAGAGACTTGCGTAAGTCGTAAGGATGATTTCGGCGGATATTTTTGCCGCGCGTTTGACGTAATATGGGGTTGCACCAGCCAAAACAATCATCAAATAAGGGTGTTCCTGGGTTAAAAAAAAATTCTATTCCGTCCGTCAGTCAGATTATAAAAAAGTATTGGATACGTATATTTTGTTTTAACAAATCAATAAAAAATAACAGATATAAAAGGCATCAAAGATCAGGAGTGGGGGCTGGTGACGTCACTCGTTGCAAGGATCACTCCTTGCTACACCTTTTAGCAACGAGCAACGTCTCGTCGTCGAGTCGTGTAACGTCACCGTTACACGAGTTTTCAACGCACTGTATCGTCTTCATTTTTTTGTTTATATGAAAAAAAAAAAATACATGTCTAGTATTTGTTTGAAATCTGACTGACGGACTAATTAGTTTTTTTTCGTCAACTACCCTATTGCACAAAGATTCCATAATGAAGCACCCACATGTGGTTATTGCCTCAGTCGTCTGCTATTACAATACCTAGTGTAGTTACACAGTTTCGTAATCTTTTAAAAAAAATGGCGTCATTATGTCTTTCCAGTGGTCGATCACTGACACACCACTCCATATTAACTTGAGTGGGAGTTTTTAGAAAATCATTTTCACTAACGGGTTTTATAATATTGGCAATACGGCAATGTCATTCTATCCCCATTCTATTACGAAACAACTGACCGAATGGATTCATCATTTTGAAATTAGCTGATTACGAAGTTTTTAGCACAATTTCAATGTAATAAAATGACAAATTTATAAAAAATAGGAGACTAGGACCTCAGCTGCTCTGATACATACATTAGAAACAGGGACCTTCGCCGGATTGTTTTATTTTTTATTTTTTTCAATTTCTCTATTAGGTCTTTGAAACGGCTGGATCTGATTTTGATGGGTTTTGTGTGAGGAATACTTGGAGCCCCGAGGAAACACATGCTTTTATCGATAATAAACGCTGGCAAAGCCGCAGACGGATGCTCGTTATCACTACTACACATTTTCGATTCTGACAGCCGGCTGTGCCTATTAATGCCTGTAGTGTATAGCGTATAATAAATGTAGCACGCTGGCTGGTGGGGCGCTCAGTGGTGGGGAGTGCGGCTAGCGAGTAACGAGACGCTAGCCGCACAGTCACTGTGGAGCGGCCGAGCAGTTAAGTGCGGTACAAGTAAATCTGCTGTTATATTTTCTGTGTACATACCCACCAAACCCTTACAAGTGGCGACCTTGCCAGGATCACAGAAGTGTAAGATATGTACCAAAATTCTAAAGAATTAAGAAGTAAATCAGTGATTGATCGGTTTTATTCATTGAGATATTCCGTGTAGCTTAACCGTATATTAATATGAATTTTATACTGTTATTATATTAAATTGATACGTAGCTATAAATAAAATAACGTAAATAAAATTTCAGCTATGCCACAAAAAATTAAAGTAATTGGCTTATTTAGCTTACGTATGATATATAGTGAAACCCGCATTCTGATTAATTTTACGTAATTTGTGTGCGATGGGATCACAAAGGGAATATTTCAAAATAAATCTGATTTACTTGATAAAATACCACATATAAAAGTCGTTGACAGAACAAAACCACAGTCTAAAAATCATACAGTCGTCCAACGAAGACTTCTAGACAGAGCAATCGTGCGGTGTGTGAAGGACGAGACGCGGGTAAGCGGCACCCGAGCTGCGAACAAAACGATGTTCGTAGCTGTCATCTCGTAGCGAATCTATCATTAAGGGCTAACGCGTGTCTGTTTTTTTTATTTGTTTGTTTTTTAATTGGATATGAGTGTCAATTTCGAATATAATTGGGGTGCTTGTTAAGAAAAAGCCATCCTTTTTGAAATCCAAGATGGCGGACGCCAATTTAAATGTACATTAATATGATATGGGTGTTAATTCCGACGTGGATTGGGGTGCTGGTTACGAAAATGCCATTGCATTTTACACGAGATCAAAGGCGTCAACCTACTGTATGATTATTATACTGTGACAAAACTGTTAAATGTGTTAATGATTTGAACGTTAGTGTTTTTCAAAGTGATTATGGTAACAACACACAATTTCAATTAAATTCTGTTCTGTCAACAAAAATGTGGCTATCAGAGGTAGTTTGGGCAACCAAACAGTACCTAAAAGATCTATTATTGGTAAAACCAATATGTTTCGACAAATGTCGATTCATGGAGATCTAGAGGTAGTTCGATGAAAATCGGAACTGTACCTGTAAAAGGATAAACTAATCCTTTGAACCTAGAGGTAGTTTGGGCAACCAAACAGTACCTAAAAGATCTATTATTGGTAAAACCAATATGTTTCGACAAATGTCGATTCATGGAGATCTAGAGGTAGTTCGATGAAAATCGGAACTGTACCTATAAAAGGATAAACTAATCCTTTGAACCTAGAGGTAGTTTGGGCAACCAAACAGTACCTAAAAGATCTATTATTGGTAAAACCAATGTGTTTCGACAAATGTCGATTCATGGAGATCTAGAGGTAGTTCGATGAAAATCGGAACTGTACCTATAAAAGGATAAACTAATCCTTCGAACCTAGAGGTAGTTTGGGCAACCAAACAGTACCTAAAAGATCTATTATTGGTAAAACCAATATGTTTCGACAAATGTCGATTCATGGAGATCTAGAGGTAGTTCGATGAAAATCGGAACTGTACCTATAAAAGGATAAACTAATCCTTTGAACCTAGAGGTAGTTTGGGCAACCAAACAGTACCTTAAAGAACTAATAAGGGTAAAACCAACGTGTTTCGACAAATGTCTATTCATGGAGATCTAGAGGTATGTCGATGAAAATCGGGAGCTGTACCTATAAAAGGATAGAAAAATCCTTTGATGAAGGTGGTGCAAAAACAAAAAAAAAAACAAAAATGTCACACCAAAAAAAAAAAAATGTCTCCTACCGCCATTAAAGTCCTTAGACTGTAACGGGTAACCCAGCTTCGTTGGGATTTCGTTGGGAAAAGTAGAGCGCTTAAGTTGCGCACTGATCGGTACTAATGTTATAACACGAACAGTGCTCTGCAAAAAGAGCAGTGCTCTTATATATGGGTGGTTTAACCTTGCAGGAAGTTTACTATAATATTAGTCATTTGTTTAGGCTCATTAAACAAGAAAGTGGGGAGAAATTTGACAAGTTTCTTGTTAGACTTCGTCACCAAAGTTTGAAATGCAAATTTACTGCCCCTGACGAACATATGATCGATCAAATCACTAAAAAAATGCGAGTAAGTCAAATTAAGAAAAACAATATTGACTCTCGCTGGTAAAAATTATATTCGAGGCCAACGCTTTGGAAACAGTAACTGTCAACTTAATAACTTCTGTTTGCCAGGGCCTAGTAAAGGCCTGTTAGTAAATTAATTAGAGACGCATACGAGTAAGAATTCTTGCTCCCGTTGTAGTGGCACTCATTCAAGTGATAGCAAGTTTTGCCCAGCCCCGTGATAAAATGTCGTAAGTGCGGGTTTATTAGACATTTCCGAAAACTGTGTAGAACTAGGGCAAAGAAACTAAAATCAGATGACGATTTATCGAAGTCAAATCAGACTATATATCCTGATAAAAAGCTAAAAACAAATCGGATGAAGTCTATTACATTTTCCAAATTGTTTGCTTGGAAAAGACACTGCTATTTAACTCTGCGTCCTAAAACTAGGAATAGGAGTTAATAAAATGACGGTAACTTTCCTAAAGTCTAAGATGTCAAAACCATATCCCAATAGACATGTCCGGTCAAACCGGACTTGTCGGAGAGTTCCAATACCCTTGGAGGCTAAATTTAATAAAAATTCAAGAGCCCATAGATTTAGATATCATAGAACCTCTAAATGGCCCTTTTGATTGCATCTCTCTCCTGGTACCTGTTCTAAAAGGAAATGGAGATATTCGTATCTGTGTAGACACGAGGCGAGCAAATCAAACCATTATTAGAAAAAAAAACATCCTTTGCCTACTATGGAACTGATGTTCACTATGAACAACCAAAGTTCAGAAACGCCAAAATATTTTCGAAACTAGATCTAAAAAAAAAAAAAAATTCATCAGAGTTGACAGCCTCCGTGGCGTAGCGGTAGTAAACGCGGCCGCTGCGCAAGGAGGCGGGGGTTCGATCCGCGCGCAGTGCAAATATTTGTGTGCATGAATATGAATATTTGCACTGGTCTGGTCGTGCCTCGAAAAGCACGTTAAACTGTTGGTCCCGGTTGCCATACGAATATCTAATGGCAGTCTTTATGGGTTGTTGGAGCCCTCAAAAGTCCAGAAATTGGTCTAACTGCAATGCTTCGATATCGCCTTCAGGTTGTGGAGGTCGGTCGGAAGTCGCTTCACGGAAATATCAAAGTTTAGCCAAAATCAGCAGTTGGCGTGGTAAAGCGGACCACAGACTCCAAAGCTGAAACAGCTTCGGATGCGATTGGGATTAACGCTGAGATGATGATGATGAGAGTTGAGTGAGGATTGTAGATACGTCACTACTTTCATTTGTAGCCAGCGACTGTTTAGATACAAGCGACTCATGTTTGGTATTTTCTGTGCTCCGATTTTGTCAGAAAAACTTAGAAAGAGTACTTCTGCCTCGTACTGGGGTAGTTAATTTTATTGAAGACATTGTCATCTATGGTAGCAATGTGGCTGAACATAGGGCGAGACTAAAACGAGTTTTATAGGCTTTTAAAAGATAACCATGTCCTTTTAAATGATGATAAATGTGTTTAAGGGGTTAAGCAAATATAATTTCTCGGGCATCAATTGTCTTGTGAGGGAGTAAAGCCTTTAGACATGTATACCCTGCTGCTAGCCCAGTTGGTTTAGGCACCGTGCTCGTTCAGCATGGTATGAATGGGCCGCAAAAAATTGCTATCGGCAACAAAAGACTATCAGATCGCATTAATCTCAAATTGGGAAAGAAGCTCTCTCTCTCTCTCTAATAGGGGCAATAGTACATTTAGACATGTATTTGTTTGGAAAAGTTAGTTTCGAACTTATTAGTGACTTAGCCTTCAGAGGTAACATGCGGGCCAGATTCTAAACAATGTGCGAGAATCGACCACTGGGTAATCCGTCTACAATCGTATAATTTTAAAATCGTCTATAGTCCGAGTAAGAAAATATCGCGGATTCACTGTCGCGATTGTGTGTCTATAATAGTCTAGTCTCCAGAACCTTTCGATGATGATAACTATTTAAATCTAGTTGTTGATGAATCTCGTCCTACCGCAATCACCTTGCGTGAGCTGACGCAAGTACGTGAAGCGGATCTAGAAATTTAATTGGTTAGAATTGGAATCTATAATAATAACTAGGAACAGAGCGTCTGCACTTACAAGATCTTCGGACATGGGTTACGCTTTCAAGATAATTTGCTCTCCCGAGGCAATAAAATCGTTACCCCATCTAGTTTGAGGTAGAAAGTTTTTATGTGCAGCTCACGAAGGTCATCCGGGCATCGTAGCCATGAAAACACGACTACGTTCTAAAGTATGGTGACGAAAATCGATAGCAATGCATAACAAATTATAGCAGATCTTGTAAGGACTGCACTCTAGTTTCTGTTAGTATTGTATAGATTAGTATTCTCGTTTGGATTGATATAGCCATAGTTTATCTTGGACCTATGCCGACTGGACATTACCTTTAGTCGTTATTATCTATATTATCTATACTGATATTATAAAGCTGAAGAGTTTGTTTGAACGCGCTAATCTAAAGAACTACTGGCCCGATTTGAAAAATTCTTTTTGCGTTGGATAGCCCATTAATCCAGGAAGGCTTTAGACTATATAATATCACGCTGTGACTAATAGGGGCGGAGCATAACTAAGTCCACGCGAACGAAGTCGCTGGCGGTTGCTAGTAGTCTATATAAGGAGGTAAAAATTTACAAAAAAAATATCGACTCCACATACACAATAAACACAATGAAAGATAAATTTTCTCGACTAAACACACCTGTCAGTTATTACTGCTGGTAACGGTCGACAGTTTGTTAGTGGAGAATTCTATATTTTTTGCAAAGTATTGGTATTTAGTTATTCCATAGCATTCCTTATTGCCCACAACTAAACAGATTAATTGAGAGACAAAACAGGAATATACTGTAACGGTTACGAATAACTCAAATATTAGCCTAAATATTTAACCATGTTCGGACGGCAGCTAGTCAAGCTACTCGAAACTGTCAAACATTCCCAGTCAACCTAGAGCCTTATTGCTTTAGCGATAAAGTTGAAAATCTATTAAAGAAAATTGACAGATTGTAGTGGCTTGATGTGCTGTCGCACCCATCATTCTGTGACCGGTAAATCTCCTTCTGAACTTTTTTCAGGCGTAAATTCAGAGATAAGCTACCTTCTGTGTTAGATATTCAATTCACAGAAACAAATCTCGAAACAAAGGACAGAGAGGTGGAAATGAAAACAAAGGAAAAGAATATGCTGAAAGAAAAGACAAGCTGCGGAATCAAACAACGAAGTCTGAGAAAATGTATATCTAGGTGTTAGTATTATAGTATAGTGATTCTGATGTGCATACGTTACAGTAATAATTTTATTTTTAAAATTTTGTAAAAGGTAGATGTAGTGTATAGCGTATAATAAATGTAGCACGCTGGCTGGTGGGGCGCTCAGTGGTGGGGAGTGCGGCTAGCGAGTAACGAGACGCTAGCCGCACAGTCACTGTGGAGCGGCCGAGCAGTTAAGTGCGGTACAAGTAAATCTGCTGTTATATTTTCTGTGTACATACCCACCAAACCCTTACAATGCCTATTGGAAGAACTGTACAGATGAAAGCACATCAAGCTTCTACAATCTGTCAGATTTCTTTATTAAAGTTTCAGCTTTATCTCTAAAGCTTAATGCTTTAGAGATAAAGCTGAAACTTTGATGAAGGTTGATTGGAAATATTTGACAGTTTGGGGTAGCTTCACCTGCTGTCGTACGTGCGTAAAACAAGCTTAATTAGGTACTATAGCAAAATTATACATTACCAAATCCTGTAAATGCGAGAGAGAACTCGGTAACGATGAAGTGCCACCTGGGGAACCTGTCTATATCGATGTAGGTGATCAGCACTACTACGAAGGTGGCCACCATCGTCGTCAGCTCGTAGTAATAGTATATGCGCAGGAGGCGTCGCCGTTTCTGGAGGATTTGAACGTATAGGTACTCATTTAATTAATTGTTTTGACTACATTATGATACCGTTATGTGATTTGCTTATTTGACAATATTGTATTTAAATCAGAATGGTTTTGACGTTAATTAAGAAATTATCATGAGTTTTTGACTTTAATTATCCCTATTATAATGTAATCATTTTTTTAGTTATTATTATTATTTTATTTTTTGTATTTGTATGCCTATAATAGGCTGATCATAGCGCACTTTATCCGCAAATATGAATACCTAACCACTGTACCTATGACCTATGTATCACAAATAAAATATTTCTGATTTCATAAATTATTATCACCATGTAAATATTCTGGCATGATGTCTGGTGAAGCCATACGGAGGACGAGTCTAAGCAGTTGTGTTATGATGTGTGCCGAGTACGATGAGTCAAATGTTGTTGTGTCGGGAGTTTGGTCGTGGAGGGTCTCCAGATCAATTTGCCTCTGGCGCAGCATCGTTGGTCGTATTGTTGGGTTTAACATTGCATCGCCTCGTTCAACTGTCATCTTCCTTCCTATTGATTCAGTTTCTAGAGTGAATAGGCTCTTAATAACCAGCGCACTTTACAATCAAAGTTCGCATCACTGCTTACCATCAGGCGGGATTGCGGTCAAGCTCTAGTTTATAATTATAAAATAAAGTTCTATTGCACGCCACTGAACCCAATTTTCGGCAACTCTGATAATTGAATTATTTGTAATTTACTCCAGTAAGGTAGTTACGTAATACACTATCAGTAGCAATGGCTTTCATTTTGACAGTTCAACAACATTCATTGTGTTATTTAAGTTGTTGTGCACATTTTCGAACATATTGAGCAATGGATTAGTAATATGCTTCGAAATAATTCCAACTGAAATTAACAGTTTGTTACACAACTAATTTATCAATTCCATACTTATATTTAGTTTAGTTTCTCGGTGGTAGGCAACAACATCAGCCGCCGGCATAAGTTACCACCCACCAGACAAAGTCTTGCCGCCAAGCGATTCGTCGTGATCCGGCATGATGTCTGGTGAAGCCGTACGGAGAACGGGTACGATGTGCCTAATGTTGTTGTGTCGGGAGTTTGGTCGTGAAGGCTCTCCAGATCATCCTCTGGCGCAGCATCGTTGGTCGTGTTGTTGGGTTAAACATTGCATCACCTCGCTCAACTGCCGTCTTCCTTCCTATTCACTCAGTTTTTTTGAGTGAATAGGCTTAATAAGCTAGTGTGCTTTACCATCAACGATTGCATCACTGCTTACCATCAGGCGGGATTGCAGTCAAGCACTAGTTTATAACTATTAAAAAAAAAAAATTTTTTTTTTAAATAAAAATGAGTATCTACCTACTTAAACTTTCATGTTTTTTTGTATTCGATTTCCTTAATTATAAGCTAAACTTAATTTAAGTGTAAGTGTATCTATTTCTTTTATTTCATTAAGAAAAGGACATTAGATAAAAATTAGTTTAGCCCTGTCAAATTAAGATATTCCATAGACAGATCAGACGCGATTAAAACATGGAGACTCATCATCATCATCAACCTTTTACAGTCCCACTGCTGGGCACAGGTCTCCTCTCATACAGAGAAGGATTGAGCGTAATCACCACGCTTGCTCAATGCGGGTTGGCGATTTCAGACTTCCAGAAGTCCAGGTTTCCTCAAGATGTTTTCCTTCACCTTCAGTCATTGGTGTCCAAGATATACTTAGAAAGTACATATAACTTTTAGAAAAGTTACATTGGTACTTGCCTGACCTGGAATCGAACCCGCGCACTCATACTTGAGAGGCTGGTGTTTTAACCACTAGGCCACCTAGGGGCTAGGTAACATGGAGACTAATAAACGTCAATTTACGTCAGGCACTAAACTAATATTTTTCTATGCTACGGGTTTAGTTTCAGCACTTAATCCTTCCAGTGGACCATTGCGCGGTTAAATTCTGTCCCTTTTTTAATGAAATAGAAAAAAAATTATACACTCTCTTCCTTTACCGATGACAGTAATTAGCTTTATATTGTAAATAGTATAATAATAGTAATAGTAAGTAGTAAAGTAATAGTGAGATAAGAAAGGTCACAAAATGCTATTGGATTTTTTTGTGATCTCTCCAAAGCCTTTGATTGTGTGCACCATGATACACTTTTGCGTAAACTACGCCATTACGGTATCCAATATCAAGCTCTCAACGTAATTAGTTCTTATTTACAAAATAGATTCCAATGTGTAGATATTAATGGTGTGAAATCTTCCGGGCTACCAGTTCAGTAAGATGTACCGCAAGGCACAATACTGGGTCCATTCTTGTTTTTAGTATACAGAGTGGTGCTGACAATACGACAATAAATAAAACATCGTGTACCTCAAGACATTCTTAATCTACCAATAAAAAAATCATTTAAATATATGCATTAGTTTAGTCACAAGAAATCATTTTTCACATTTTCTACATGATGTATATGTTGATAAGGAAGCGCTTACAGGTTAATGACCGCCGCATCCAGCGGTACTAACCTTTAATAATAATGGCGCCAAAAAGCAAGTCGATATAGGACCGCGCTGTCGCCCGCTGATCGGAGGTCATTGAACCAAAGTTTTAAAGGATGTTCTATTCCGTTTGCAATTTTATGTGATGTAGTTTGTATGAAATTTTTTTTTTTTTTTTTTGTTTTGATGCTATGTTTTTTCTATGGTTTACGATTTTTCCTATGAACCAGCATAGTCTGTGTTTTAATTTATTGTCGTATTATCAGCACCACTCTGTATATTAATGATTTACCATTTTATTTAAAGGGCATCTGTGACGTTGTGCTGTTTTCAGATGATAAATAGATACTTCTCTTATTTGTAAAGTAGACAGGAATAGACAAGATTTTGACGAAGTAAACAGTGCACTCTCAATAGTTACGGATTGGTTTACCTACGTCAAATAACCTAGTTCTAAATACTAAGAAAACAAAATGTGTAAAGTTCGCCTTGGTAAACGTTAAAAATTTGGGACCCAATATTATTTTAGATAAAGAAGTGCTTGAAACTGTGGGCTCGGCAGTTTTTCTGGGAATAACAGTAGATGCCAAACTTCAGTGGGGACCACACATATCAACCCTAGCAGAAAGGCTTAGTTCGGCCGCCTATGCCGTCAGGAAAGTAAGATAATACACTGACGTTAATACAGCTCGTTTAGTCTATTATAGTAATTTCCACATCGTTATGTCCTACGGTATTCTACTGTGGGGCAAAGCTGCTGACATACAAAATATATTTGTTCTCCAAAAACGTGCTGTCCGAGCAATTTACCAGCTCGGTGTAAGAGTTTCTTTAAGAGATTTCTTTAAAGATATTGGCATTCTCACGGTTACTTCGTAATTTGTCTTAGCCAACATCTTATATGTTAGGCAATATATTCACATATACACCAAAAACAGTGAGATCCATAATGTAAACATCCGAAATAAGGACAAACTACGAGCCAATTTTCACCGGCTTCAAAAAGTTCATAACTCTTTTGTTGGGCTTGGTATAACTTTTTATAACAAGATACCATCTGCTTTGCTAGATTTGCCTTACAATGCATTTAAAGCACAAATCAAATCCAAGCTTTGTTCAAAGGTATATTCTGCTAATGACTATTTAAATGATAAGAATAGCTAGTCGCTCTGATTAACTCAAGACAATGTTTGTGTTCCTTCTCCAGAATTAGCTTACTGACACATTATATGAGTTCATATAATTTGCTTTTTACAATGCCTATATATGTGAGCTGTCACGCCCTTTATGCCAGGGGCTTTTATTTAGGTATGTAATTAGTTTTTACTTATTTACAATTCCATTTTAATGATATTTTATTTTCTGTTTTTATTTTTCTAGTATTTTGGCGTGGCGAGCTATAAATAAATAGATAAATATTTTTTTTTTGTTTTTTTTTTCTCTTGTATTACTGTACCTACATAGTATTGTATGAAGTAATGTGTTTTTTCTAAATGAACAGACAGCTGTGCTGCTGGTGGAGTGTCGATGGGTAGGCGTTTTGGGGGACTCTCTTATGTAATATTAACGTTCAAAAAGTGCTGATTCTCAGCCTAATTTGAATAAATGACTTGATTTTGATAGTAATAAGCTATTGCAGAAACACTTACCAAATGAGCTCCAACAATCAGAACAACATGGAACACGATATCCAGCGCATAAAGTACGAAAATGACGCACAGCTGAGCTTCCATGATCACGCCTCTGTACAGTGCAGCCGTGGTCGTGAAGGTACTCTCGTTGTCGCGAAAGAACATCCATAGTATCACCTGGAGGATGCTGAACAGGCATGTCACCAGCTGAAATAAAATATATTGAACTAATGAACTTTAAAACATCTATGTAGGTACCTACTGAATAGGTACCCTTGTTTTCAAACCAATAAAGGAATTGATTTAATTTGATCTATATGTATAGTTTTTATGAGGGTTTTGTGGCTAAGAAATATGAGGCCGATCGATCGGGTATGAAAGTTACACTTGAAGTGTTAAGCCCGCAGTCCATAGATGACCTTCTACGCATACCAAGATCCCTCTGGTCTCAGAAAGCATGTTAAGTCCTTGGTCCGGGAGACAACATCGAACTCCCGGCCACCATAGGCGCCGGCTTGGACCAGGCCCGAGTCGACAACACGTTGTGTTTCACGCGCGCCTCAAGGAGATGTCAGCACATCGTGACGGGGTCCACGAAGACCGATGCCTCCTCGCTCAGGGTTGCGGGTTGGTTCGAAAAGAAACCGTGGCCCTGGCGCACAAGTAAGTGTAGAAATACGGGAGGGTTTTAGTCAGTAAATGTCTGACACGCCCTGTCGCTCTGCCCAGAGCGGGAGAGGTCATTTGGTGATTTCCCATCCAGAACAAAAACATAAAAATCCTCATATAATCCTGGTAGTGTGACTCTGTGTTGTCTAAACTTTGTGTTTAATTTCAGGCTTTTTCTTTATAAATAATCCCCTCCAATCTCGTTTAAGATCTGCCAGTATTCATACATACTAGTGTACCAACAAAATTAGGTGAATAACAAGCCTAAAACGAAGTATAAGGTCAAATTGTGTGTGCATATTAATCTTGTAAGTGGAGTGTCCTGTCTATTCCCTTTGTCTAGGAACGCTAGATATATTTATGTAGCTTATCAGCATATGCATATGATAGCTTAAGGAATTTATGTGTCTAAATCTCCTCTTTTGAAAATAAGTACCTACCAAGTAAATACCGGTATATTCGATCATAAATATCAACTAATCAAAAACAATATTCTATTTCACAAAACATGTAAATTTAGCTCATGGTTGCTAAAAAAATATTAAAACTTTATGGTAAGGCCACTAACTGCACAATAAGCAAAAGTATTAATCATACTCAAATCCACTTACCAAATAAGTGCCAACTAAAATCAGACTAAGACAAAACAACCAGTAAACTGATTGATAGAATAATCGAACAATGTAAGAGTAAAAGTAATGACTATTTCATATCTTATTTCAGTCTTTTGTTAAACCCTGAAACCCCCTCTTATCTTAAAGAACATTTCAAGTTCCTTCATGACACACATAATAGACATCTAAGGTAATCGGAAAACCTGATATTAGACATACTTCTAGGTGGTAGGCCATAATATCCGCCACCGGCAAAAGTTACCACCCATCAGACAGTCTTGCCGCCAAGCGATTCGTCGTGTTCCGGCATGATGTCTGGTGAAGCCGTTCGGAGGACGGGTCTGACCAATTGTGTTGCGATGTGTGCCGGATACGATGTACCAAATATTCTTCGGTCTCCAGGATCAGTCTCCCTCTGGCGCAGCATCGTTGGTCGTGCTGTTGGATTTAACATTGCATCACCTCGCTCAACTGCCGTCTTCCTTCCTATTCACTAAGTTTTTTTAAGTAACTAGCACGGTTTACCATTAACGATTGCATTACTGCTTACCGTCAGGCGGGATTGCAGTCAAACACTAGTTTATAATGATTTAAAAAAAAAAAGACATGCTGATGCATTCCACTGTATTCTATTATAAATTCTTTAGGTTCTTTAGGTCAGGTTCGTATAATACTAGGGGCGAGGGACATGGGGAAGTCCCCGCCCCCTATTCGATGGACCCCGAGGCGGAGGCGCGCGCGAGTGTCAGCGCGCGCCTCTGAGGCGATGCACGGGGTAGCTTAACACCCCACTACCCCGTGCCGGAGACGAGGCCCGGGCAGACCGGGCCGGCACGAGAGTGTGGGGCTGCGGAAGAATTTAGACTCCCGCGGCCCTACGCGCACTCGTGATAGAAGAGACACCGGGGTGGTTTTAGTCAGTAAAAGTCTGACAGACCCCGTCGCCCACCCTAGGGCGGCGGACATCCTATGAGGATTTCCACCCCGAAAAAAAAGAAAAAAAAAGGTTCGTATAATACTAGAAATTACACAGATTCCAACATTCGTTATCAGCACGAAGGCTCTGTATATTTTACAATCAAATTTTAAAGGAGATTGGTGGTGAAAAATATACCTAGTTACCATGTCTGCTGCAGTTTCTGGTATGTCCCTAAATGGTATTCCGATGCTTTGTAATAGTGAAGGATACACTGTGTGGAATTCTTTAGGTACTGTACTAGCAGTTCGGCTATGAAAAGACTTGCCC